>OZ036016.1:5755713-5813213 GCA_964035015.1 Corallium rubrum
CCCTCTACCTACCTACTCACCCACCCACCCACCTACCTACCTACCCACCCAACCAACCACCTACCTACCTAACCACCCACCCACCTACCTACCCATCCAACCAACCACCTACCTACCTACCCACCCACCTACCTACCTACCTACCCACCCACCCACACACCTACCTACCCCCACCTACCTACCCATCCACCCACCTACCTACCTACCCACCCACACACCTACCTACCCACCCACCTACCTACCCATCCACCCACCTACCTACCCACCTACCCACCCAACCACCCCCACCTACCTACCCACCTACCCACCCAACCAACCACACACACACCTACCCATCCATTGGTATTAAAATAAATATTTATATTTTAAACTTTAGGGCAAGGACTCACACCATCTCTGTCAAAATGGAAGGTATATATGAAAAAATAAATAGTTCCAGAAAAACAATTTTATATCCCCAGTGCCAGCTACACAGGCTAAATAAAACTGTACAAAAACCCCCTGAAAAAAACAGGCCATTGAGACATTGCTTCAGTAGTTGAAACAAAAATGCAAATTATCATGTACAGTATATACAGTAATTTACTCTTTATATATACTGTAATTTCCTTGAATGGTGACAATTGTAATTGTACATGTAAATGATAATTTGTGTTACTTACTTACTTACTTAGCTTTCAACTTATTGACTTACTTAGCTTTCAACTTATTGACTCAGGTATTTATTGTGTTATTTACTCTGATGGAAACTTAAGTCAACAATGCAAAGCCTTCGCTAACACAATTAGGAATACAATTATTAAATAATAAATCAATCAATTAGAAAATTTGATTAACCCATTGATGTCTGAAGGGTCTTGTTTTGACAAGTAAAATCATCTGGCATTTGACAGAATAAAATAATATATATAAAAGGACATTTTTGGCTAGCTTTAATAGTTTATGAAATTGGGGTTGGTCCATATTTTTAATTAAACTTTTTTCTAGTTTTGTGTCCACAGCGACAAAAAGAAAATGCTTCAAGAATTGACAAGAGACATCCATCAATCTCCAAATAAGGAGAAAGTTGTTTCTGAGCTGGCACAGTGCATTGCTTCAGGTATATGCCTCACTCTTATGGTAGATCCAGAGCTACAGACTGGGGCCAAGCTAAGCCCTTTCCTAAACCCTTATGCCGAGGGTCAGGCTCAGCAAACCCCCACCTTTGCCTCCCCAAGAGCTCTTTCGATTCCTCTGCAGAGGAAAAGAGCTTAATATACAGTTCACCAAATGAGGGTTGGGTGGTGGGGGTGTATTGCAAGGTGCCCCAAACTGCAATGCAAAAACTGTGTTACCCATGTAAGTTGAAAATTAATAATTGTGCCAACAGTCAACTGCACTGCCCCCATAGTTCACGGGGAGCACGGGTGGTGTGCTGTTAGCGCGCTGCCTCTCACCAAAAAGTTAAGCCCGGTTAGACGGGGTTAGTACTTGGATGGGTGACCGCTTGGGAATGACCCCGTTGACGGACTTGGACTCATGTGAGTAGAGTTGTAGTTGATCTCTCCTGTGCTTCGAGGGTTTTTCACCGGGTTCTCCGGTTTTCCTCCCTCCATAAAATCAACACCTAACATCTTAGCTGTGATCCGTGGTCTGAACTGTGTCGTTGGCAGCTGCTTGGAGCACCTTTGATATGCCTCGACACAGCCACGTTGATCTGCATCCTTCGCAATTCAGCCACTGGCTGCAAGTAAGGATGATTAGCCACTTTAGGAAACTTGAGAGAGGGCCAACAGTGGGGCCCATACTGAGAGGGCACGAGGGAAGGGGGGGTATATGGACCATTACGCACACTCTATGCTAGTTCCCTGGCTTCACAAACGTGATCGAGTTTCACTCAACATGAGAAATTTAACTTAAACAATTATTTTCGTAAAAATTATAAGAAGAGCCTGCGGAGGAGGCAGGTTCACTACTGTTACACCAGACATTCAAAAGAAATGTCTTGTCAGTAAAAAGGCCAATTTAGTTTGCTATTCATGGAAGACAATTTAATAGAAATACCCATCCACTTTTGAATGTATTTAGAGATACAAATACAAGCCGGGATTCCCTAAAAACTCTTTTAATGTAAAGTTGAAGGTTTAAATTGTATGTGCTTGTTGTTTGGCATGAAGTTAATCAAATAATTTTAAAAGGACAGCACCGTATTATGGTGAACTTTCCCCCAAATGTCTGAAACTGTTCCAATTATGATTCTAAAACATATAAAAATCATAAATATAGACAGGCATTCCTACAATTGTACCCAATATTTCCATGATATCATCCATAAAGTCTAATTTACATATATATTTATATAATTTATACAAAACAAAAGCCAAGTCAAACAGACATTTGTACTGTCGGTCTGTCCCCCGTTGTTCAAACAGATTTAAAACTTAAAACTTACGGTTTTCTGTTCATTTTCTTTCTCCAATAGCTTGTCATGCTGATTCTTTTTCTCTTTATTTACTCGACGACAATAATAAGGTGAGTATTAGTGGTAAATAATCGAGATATTCTCCAGTCTTTGTGAAGAGCTTGCAGCCATTTTTAAAATATCTTCCCTTTGGCGCGAAAATCTCGCTGCAGAGCCAGCAGTACACGAGAGCAGCGGTTGGTGAATATTGAGGGTGTACTTCAAGTAGAAGAAGTGTGGCTACATTCAAGATTTGGAGGGAGGGAAAGAGGAAGGGAGGAATGGAGGGAAGGGAGGAATGGAGGGAAGGGAGAGAAGGAAGGAGGAAGGAGAGGAGGGAAAGAAGGAAGGAAGGAAGGATGGAAGGAAGGAAGGAAGGAAGGAAGGAAGGAAGGAAGGAAGGAAGGAAGGAAGGAAGGAAGGAAGGAAGGAAGGAAGGAAGGAAGGAAGGAAGGAAGGAAGGAAGGAAGGAAGGAAGGAAGGAAGGAAGGAAGGAAGGAAGGAAGGAAGGAAGGAAGGAAGGAAGGAAGGAAGGAAGGAAGGAAGGAAGGAAGGAAGGAAGGGAGGGAGGGAGGGAGGAAGGGAGGAAGGAAGGGAAGGAAGGGAAGAAAGGGAAGAAAGGGAAGGAAGGGAAGGAAGGGAAGGAAGGGAGGGAAGGGAAGGGAAGGGAAGGGAAGGGAAGGGAAGGGAAGGGAAGGGAAGGGAAGGGAAGGGAAGGGAAGGGAAGGGAAGGAAAGGAAGGAAGGAAGGAAGGAAGGAAGGAAGGAAGGAAGGAAGGAAGGAAGGAAGGAAGGAAGGAAGGAAGGAAGGAAGGAAGGAAGGAAGGAAGGAACCAAAAGTCTGAACATGGCAGAATGTTTAATTTTAAAAAAACTATATTTAGGAACTGCATTTATACAGCCCAAACATTCCAGGGTGAGTAAACAAAAGTTAGTCCATTCATTTAATAAAAAGACAGAAATATACTCATGGTTAGATCTTTAATAAAAGCTTTTTCTACTTATTTTAAAAGTTGTCGAACATCAACAAAAGTTGCGATAGAAGAAGGTTCAACTATTGCAGCTTACGTCGCGAAAACAGTTACATCAGTGAGAACAAACGAAATTCTCGGCGTAAGTGAACCCAAGTTAAAGTGCCTATGAAGCGAAAATTATTATTGTCTTAAATGAAAGAACTCTTAAAACGACAACGTAACATCTTTTGCAGATCTTCGTTTCCGTGCTTCGTCGTTGAGATATTTCAATTTCTTTGATATGAAAATTAAACACTTTGACGTCACACGTGTATAATGAGTTATCAGAGAAGGTTCGGTATCTTTGCTATTATCAAACGAAATCAATTAAAAATCTGTATGTCTAATGCTGTATACGCAATAGACGCACAGGATCGGCTTCGAAGTGATTTCGTTTGATAATAGCAAAGATATAGAACTTTCTCCGATAACTCATTATACACGTGTGATGTCAAAGTGTTTAATTTGCATATCAAAGAAACTGAAATATCTCAACAACGAAGTACGGAAACGACGATCTGCAAAAGATGTTACGTTGTAGTTTTAACTCTTTCTTGTCCGAATTGGTCTTTAGTATTTTAGTCTGGCTAACGCCAGACGATTTTATTCACCTCTGGGGAAGCCCCCGGACAGGAATGAGTTAAGAGTTCTTTCATTTAAGATAATAATAATTTTCGCTTCATAGGCACTTTAAATAACATTGCATGAATAAATAAATGAATTGTCTATGAATAAGAAACAAGGGCTCACTCCCAATAATTCTGTTGGTAAATTCATAGCCCTCCACCCAAATCTTTGTTATAATATATTTATTATATTCAGAATTACCCTAAAAAAATTTTTAAAATTTTTAAAATTTTAAAATTTTTAAAATTTTTTTTAGGATGTACGATTTCCCAAAGGAACAGGAGTTGAAGGTAATATTATGAACAAATAAATGATGAGAAAAATATGATACGCAAAGATTAAATCGACGGCTAAAAAATGGACACTAGACCATTCTGTGAGAATTAAGCACAACTGTCTTTTTTTTCAGAAAGCACAGCTCAGTCAGTGATTTGCCAGCCGATAATTGAAAGCAGTGGAAATCTTGTAGGTAAGATGAATTAGTTTATTTATTTATTAAAATTAGATTCTCCTCAAACTTACCAATACTTTATGGACAAAAACCCCAAGGAGAATTAAGTTAATAGAAAGTTTGCCATTAGAAAACTGATTTCGTGAGTTCCTGGAAAGTCACGACGTCATCATCAATTTGTGTCAATAACCTTATTTCATGAAACTTATAAAAATTATAACTTTTGTCAATTGTTTTACTTTAGGAGTAATTGAACTATCCAGAAGAGTCAGACACGAACCATTTGGCGATGAAGATGAAGAGGTAAGGAAACAAAAATAGATTAAAAAAAGATAAAATATGTGGAAAAAGAACGAGAATTTTCTTCTTCGCTACCAAATACATGGCAGGTTTTCTCGCTAGCGATCTCAAAAACCAAAATAGAACTATAAGTATAAATAAAATGTATATATTCTTAAAATGTATATATTCTACACTCGAAAATCCTTACTTCACCCAAAATCCTTAGAACACGCTATGTAATCGAATGAAATGCCCAAGATTACTTATAATATACCCAATTCTCTCCTGGCATTACCACCTTATTATATATATATACAGAACTCGCGATCAAGCTCTCGGCAACGCACTCCGTGGCTCAGGGGTCAGAGCATTGCACTAGGATCGCAAGGTCGTGGGTTCAATTCCTGCCGGAAGGCCTGTGTAGTTGCATTTTTCGCAACTGGTCCCGGTTTGATCTTAAAATGTATATATTCTACACTCGAATTTTCCTTCACCCAAAATCCTGAGAAAACACTATTAATATAAGTATAAATAAAGCACACTCGATTTTTATCTAACGTCATTAATATTTGTTTTATTATTATCTTAGATTGTTAACAGTTATCTTGTCTGGGGAGGCATAGCATTGTACTACGCGGAGGTAAACAAATCTTATCAAAATTCTACGAAAAACAAACAACTTGACTATTATGTAAAAACTGAGAAAAATATTTACAAAGAATTTCACAATATTTCTCCTGTTGTACTCATGAAAAAAGAATTAAAATATTCTTGCTTTTTCCCCCTAGATGTTTTACTCTATGCGCAAACACAAAAGATTAAGCGAATTTCTACTTAATGTCACAAAGTATGTTTAGGATTGATTTTTTCATTTAGTATGCATTATGTAGTTAATGTTAGTTTTTACAGTTGCTTTTGTACTGTCCATTTGGTGTACGTCTGTAAAGAAATTATATAAACCCAATTCTCTCCTGGCATTCCGTGGCTCAGTGGTCAGAGCATTGCACTAGAATCGCAAGGTCGTGGGTTCAATTCCTGCTGGAAGGCCTGTGTAGTTGCATTTTTCGCAACTGGTCTCGGTTTGGTCTTATAATGTATATATTCTACACTCGAATTTTCCTTCACCATAAATCTCTAGAACATGCTATGTAATCGAGTGAATGCCCAATATTACTTCTATGAAATCAGTTTTCTTTCCTCTGCAAATGTAATTGAAATAGAAAGTGTACAGTGATGCAACGGTGAAACTAGAACGGTAAAAGTTGAGTATATTGAAGTCATTGAACTCCGAGCATTATTGAACTATATATATTGTGCTTTGCAGGTCAATATTTCAAGATATCGTTAGCATGGATACGGTGATAATGAAAATTATGGTAAGAACAATTCCTATATTCATTTTCTTCACTTGTTTCGTCAGTTCTTGTTGTACAAGCTGTCCTTATAACTATCTTAATACTCAGAACTCTCAGCTCTAGACGGGACTCACGCGTGTATTCTAAAAGCTCACTCACCCTCACACTCACACTCACACTCACACTCACACTCACACTCACACTCACACTCACACTCACACTCACACTCACACTCACACTCACACTCCATGAGTGGTCCCTCACACTCAAGAAGTGCAACTCAACACTCAATGTGTCTCCACTCACCCTCATTGAGTATGAGACTACACTCACTCTCCAAACACTATTCAATTGAATGGTTGGAGAGTGAGTGTAGTCTCATACTCAGTGAGGGTGCGTGGAGACTCATTTGAGTGTTGAGTTATTGAGTGTCTTATGGAGCGTGAGGGGCCACTCATGGAGTGTGAGGGGCCACTCATTGAGTGTGAGGGGCCACTCATGGAGTGTGAGGGGCCACTCATGGAGTGTGAGGGACCACTCATTGAGTGTGAGGGACCACTCATTGAGTGTGAGGGGCCACTGATGGAGTGTGAGGGACCACTCATTGAGTGTGAGGGGCCACTCATGGAGTGTGAGGGACCACTCATTGAGTGTGAGGGACCACTCATTGAGTGTGAGGGACCACTGATGGAGTGTGAGGGACCACTCATTGAGTGTGAGGGACCACTTATTGAGTGTGAGGGACCACTCATTGAGTGTGAGGGACCACTCATTGAGTATGAGGGGCCACTCATTGAGTATGAGGGGCCACTCATTGAGTGTGAGGAGCCACTCATTGAGTGTGAGGAGCCACTCATTGAGTGTGAGGGGCCACTCATTGAGTGTGAGGGACCACTCATTGAGTGTGAGGGACCACTCATTGAGTGTGAGGGGCCACTCATTGAGTGTGAGGGGCCACTCATTGAGTGTGAGGGACCACTCATTGAGTGTGAGGGACCACTTATTGAGTGTGAGGGACCACTCATTGAGTGTGAGGGACCACTCATTGAGTGTGAGGGACCACTTATTGAGTGTGAGGGACCACTGATTGAGTGTGAGGGACCACTCATTGAGTGTGAGGGACCACTCATTGAGTGTGAGGGGCCACTCATGGAGTGTGAGGGACCACTCATTGAGTGTGAGGGGTCACTCATTGAGTGTGAGGGACCACTCATTGAGTATGAGGGGCCACTCATTGAGTGTGAGGGACCACTCATGGAGTGTGAGGGACCACTCATGGAGTGTGAGGGACCACTCATGGAGTGTGAGGGACCACTCATTGAGTGTGAGGGACCACTCATGGAGTGTGAGGGACCACTCATGGAGTGTGAGGGGCCACTCATGGAGTGTGAGGGACCACTCATTGAGTGTGAGGGACCACTCATGGAGTGTGAGGGACCACTCATGGAGTGTGAGGGACCACTCATGGAGTGTGAGGGACCACTCATTGAGTGTGAGGGACCACTCATTGAGTGTGAGGGACCACTCATGGAGTGTGAGGGACCACTCATGGAGTATGAGGGACCACTCATGGAGTGTGAGGGGCCACTCATGGAGTGTGAGGGGCCACTCATTGAGTGTGAGTGTGAGTGTGAGGGACCACTCATGGAGTGTGAGGGGCCACTCATGGAGTGTGAGGGACCACTGATGGAGTGTGAGGGACCACTCATGGAGTGTGAGGGACCACTCATTGAGTGTGAGGGACCACTCATGGAGTGTGAGGGACCACTCATGGAGTGTTGAGTTGCACTTATGGAGTGTGAGGGACCACTCATGGAGTGTGAGGGACCACTCATTGAGTGTGAGGGACCACTCATGGAGTGTGAGGGACCACTCATTGAGTGTGAGGGACCACTCATGGAGTGTGAGGGACCACTCATGGAGTGTGAGGGACCACTCATTGAGTGTGAGGGGCCACTCATGGAGTGTGAGGGACCACTCATGGAGTGTGAGGGACCACTCATTGAGTGTGAGGGACCACTCATGGAGTGTGAGGGACCACTCATGGAGTGTGAGGGACCACTCATGGAGTGTGGCTGAATTTTTAGAATACATGCAAGCGTTATACCTTTTTTTATATTTTTCTTAGAATTACGCTCAAAGCTTAGTGGATGCTGACCGAACATCATTATTTCTCGTTGATTCTAAAACTGATGAACTTTACGCAAGAATATTTGACGTCGGTGGCTCACTGGAACAATCAACTTCTGAGAACTTGAAAAAAGAAATCAGGTTATTGTATTGTTTCACAAATATAAATAATAATAAAAAGCTGATTCCTAATTTAACATTAATATACTATAGATACGTTAAAATACTGTAAAATATCTTGTAATACTCATTAATAATTCATAAAGAGCCCGAAAGAATTCAATGTTTAATCGGGTGTTGTAAATGTGATACATATAATCTTTCAGAACTTTAATTTTCTCAGCTAAAAACATCAATGTTTAATCGGGTGTCGTAAATGGGACACATATAATCTTTCAGAACTTTAATTTTCTCAGCTAAAAACATTCCATCTCTGTAGGATTTTCGACAATTACGAACCATATAAAATATTTAGTTTATTGGACAGTTTGATTTGTTTCTTGTAGATTTCCAAAGTCCAAAGGCGTAGCGGGATACGTTGCAACCTCAGGCGAAACTCTCAACATAAGTGAAGCTTATAATGATCAAAGATTTAACAGGTAATAAACCATCTTAGTGAACCACATTGAAAGTAACACACTGTCTACGCAGTATTCTACTTTTTATACATTCCTTTTTATACATAACTTGTTTTTAGAGAGATTGATATTCAAACTGGCTACACGACGAAGACGCTTCTTTGCATGCCAATCTTTATCAGAGGAAAGTAAGTGCCTGATTTGGTGGGAATGAAGTTCAGAAAATTCATCATTATATTTTTCACTATAGTTTACTATGTCACGCCCGAACACTTCTAGATAATTAAACACGACTTTCTAGACATTTATTTTCAGCTTTTAATTTTTTTCTTCAAGTATTATTGGAGTCGTTCAAATGGTGAACAAAAAAAGTGGAGTCTTCACGGCGGCAGGTAATGACAATGTTTAAATTATGTAAAATTACGTAAATTGTGTAAAATTACCTGAGTTATGTAATATCTTTATATGTACAATTATAACTACTTGATAACCGAGAGTGAGGTGTTTACGGAAAAATATTAAACCGAGGTCTTGCTATATTGACCGAATGATAGCGAGGTTAATACGCTCAAGACCGAGGTTTAATATTTTACCGTAAAGACCGAACGGTCGAGGTTATTAAGTAGTTTATTATATGGCACTTTTTATTTCAAAATCAATCTTGTATTTCTTGGTCTTCGCTTCCTTTAACTTCGTCAAAACACCGAACTAGCGTTATTTTCTGCTGTTTCTTTCTCGTCTGGATACTAGAATTTACTTTTATAATGTTTATCGTCGTTTATTTCATTTATTTTCGCCGTTTTTCGGCAATAAAAGTTTCTTATTAGGATTTTTTGTTTGTTTCCAATCGTAGGGCATTAACAATTTGCATAATGCCCGTGGGCATTACCCCGTCAGCAACCAATCATAGCGTGTGATTTTACCGGAAGTAATCCGTGCCATATAATTATGTTAAATAATGTAAAGTTGTATTTTTCATTTAGATGAACAATCTTTTCAAACGTTCGCTACTTATTGTGGTCTTGCTCTTCATCATGCTAAGGTAATAAGTCAGACCCGTATTTGAGGTGGGGCAGGGGGCCATAGCCCCCCTGAAATTTGCTCAGAAATAGTATGATAAGGAACAGAGAGAAAATTTCAGTTGGTTTACGATGTTTTACCTAAAACATGACGATGGTTACTGGACTGTTAGCTTACAGTGTCTTCCTTAATAAGAAAAATACCATGAAATAAAAACATTGGATGTATTCAAATATTTGAAATAATTATATTGTCTTTTGACTGTTTAAAATGACGTTTCATAACCTTCAGAATTCTTTAATATATCGTCTCAAAACGCGGGAAATAGCATTTCAGAGACTCTGTATTTCAAAATTTTCCCGGGGGGACATGCCCCCGCCCTAGCGGATTCTCGCGCCGTATCTCGCGCCTAAGGCGCTCTCCCCCTGTCCTTAACAGCTCGCTACGGGCCTGTAAGTACAGTTGGATTCGAGAGAAGTGAGGTATTGGAATACTGTACGTGATCTGTGCATTGATTCTAATTGCAATTATTACAATATCTGTTCGATTGTGTTCTAATTTGTATTATAATTATTGCATAATATGATGATATTTTCTGTTGGTAGCTTTACGACAAAATACGAAGGTCTGAACAGAAGTACAAAGTAAGTATTAACTAAAAAAATACCGCAAAACACAATTCACTCATTCTCACATAAAAACGCTAGAAACGTTAAAATTTAATTTATTGCATAAATTACAGGTAGCTTTGGAAGTGTTGTCATATCATAGCATGTGTACGGATGAAGAAATGAGAGAACTGAGAGTAGTTCGTGAAGGAAAACTACCTTCAATAGACAGGTTTGTCTTTTATAATATTTGATGGTTGGTGGTGGTAATGATGGTGATGGTGATGATGATGGTGGTGGTGGTGGTGGTGGTGGTGGTGATGATGGTGGTGGTGATGATGGTGGTGGTGATGGTGGCAATGCTGATGATGATGGTGGTGATGATGGTTGGTAACGCTGATGATGATGGTGGTGACGATGGTGATGGTGGCAATGCTGATGATGGTGATGATGGTGGTAATGCTGCTGATGATGGTGATGATGGTGGTAATGGTGATGATGGTGGTGATGATGGTGATAATGCTGATGATGATGGTGGTGATGGTGGTGATGATGGTGGCAATGCTGATGATGGTGGTGATGATGGTGATGATGGTGGTAATGCTGATGATGGTGGTGATGATGGTGGCAATGCTGATGATGGTGGTGATGATGGTGATGATGGTGGTAATGCTGCTGATGGTGGTGGTGATAGCGATGGTGAGTGATGTAGAAGATTAAGGAGCAAGATGAGGTGAATGGATACGATCAGGATTCAGGAAGGATGTAGAAGAGATTAGTAACTTTATATTAAATAACCATCATCTTCAGAAGTTGACTGCTTCAACAACTATCATTTTTTTCAGATTTTGCTTCGATGCCTTCAGCGTCAAACAAATTGAAATGGTCGAAATGGTTATCCAAATGTTCAAAGATCTGTTTTCACTCAAAATGTATGTCTACTTCTTACACGTTTTTTTTTTTTTTTTGTTTTTTTGTTTTTTGTTTGTTTGTTTGTTTGTTTGTTTGTTTGTTTGTTTGTTTGTTTGTTTGTTTGTTTGTTTGTTTGTTTGTTTGTTTGTTTGTTTGTTTGTTTGTTTGTTTGTTTGTTTGTTTGTTTGTTTGTTTGTTTGTTTGTTTGTTTGTTTGTTTGTCTGCTTGTTTGTTTGTTTGTTTGTTTGTTTGTTTGTTTGTTTGTTTGTTTGTTTGTTTGTTTGTTTGTTTGTTTGTTTGTTTGTTTGTGGGGTTTTTTGGGGGGGGACCCAGCTCTTATCAAGCATCAACGTTTATACTGAAGCCCTACCTTGTGACTAGCACGTTTTTGAAGCCAAACACAAATACAGCATACAAGAGAGAGAAACCCAAAAGAAAAGGAAGGCTCTGTTCTGCTCTGAGTGTACGCTAAGCCCTGCTCTATTACAAATATCTTGCAATACTTTTAATAGTTATGTTTCTCTAGGTTTGATATCGATGAACTGACAAAGTTTACACTAACTGTGAGAAGAAACTATCGCAGAGTTCCATACCACAATTGGACACACGCTTTTTCTGTGGCTCAATGCATGTTCATGATCTTAAAGAAAGCTTCCACAAACTTCATGTTGACCGAGGTAAGGAAAGCGTAACCTATTGCTACATAGGATGTCTGAGGGTTCTCTCTTCGGTGAGTAAAATCATCTGGTGTTAGACAGAGTAAAACAATAAAGGGACCATTTTTGACCAGTTCAGGCAGGAATGGGTTAATCACTTGTTAACTCATTGCTGTCTAGGATGTTTGAGGAGAATCTCTCGATTTTACTCATCAAAGGGAGAATCCCTTTGATGAGTAAAATCGTCTGGCTTTAAAGACTCCATTTTGGCCAGCTCAGAAAGGAATGGGTTAATAATAACATTTCGAAAACGTAAATGGTGACTGACTGAAATTCGTGTTTCCAGAATTTCTTTCATGTTCAAATGACGCCAAAAATGTTATGTGGACGAAGTTGCATTTGATAACGATGCCTCTTTCTTTCTTCACCAGTCCTTGGCGCTGTTTGTAGCTTGTCTTTGTCATGATCTTGACCACAGAGGTCGTACTAACTCTTGGATGAAAAAAGAAGGCACTGCTCTGGCAACAGTTTATACCACATCTCCACTGGAACACCATCACTTCAACCAAACTATCACCATATTACAGGTAATTTATTAACTAACCATCTCTCTAGGAGTCCAGTACTACAGGAGGAAACTGGAGGAAACTGAACTAACTTTATTTATACTGGATAACCTTATCAATTAGAGGTCCAGTAAGGACCATCCTTGATTGGTACAGTGTTACTACAGGAGGAAACTGGAGGAAACTAAACTAAGTTTATTTATACTGGATAACCCTATCAGTCATATCTAAACTGTTCTCCCTAGAGGTCCAGTGAGAACCATCCCTCATTGATCCAGTGTTACTACAGAAGGAAACTGGAGGAAACTAAACTAACTTTATTTATACTGGATAATTCTATCAGTCATATCTAAACGGTTCTTCCTAGAGGTCTAGTAAGGACCATCCCTCATTGATCCAGTCTTATTACAGAAGGAAACGTCTTTGTTATTCTGTTTGTTTAGCATGAAGGGCATAATATTTTCTCAAAATTTTCATCATCTGAATATAAATCCATCCTTGGTCACATCAAATATTGTATCCTAGCAACAGATCTCGCAGTATTCTTTGGGAATAAAGGAAAACTGAAACAACTTTTGGACAAGAAACAATTTTCCTGGACGGAATTTGAGCATTCGTAAGTAATAAAACTAAATGATAAATTATCATAGATTATCATATATTATAATAAATTATATAAAGTATCATAAATTATCATAAATTATAATAAATTATAGTAAATTATCATAAATTATAATAGATCATTATAAATTATAGTAAATTATCATAAGTTATTATAAATCATCATAGTTATCATAAATTATTATAAACTCTCTTTCTCAGAAAGCTGGTTCAAGCCATAGCCATGACAGGTTGTGATTTGTCTGCGTGTACTAAACCATGGAAAGTACAGTACGAAACAGTCAAAGTTATTTTCCAAGAATTTTATGCTGAGGTACAGTAAGCAGCACATCTTCTTGTATTCTGCAGGTCTATTCTTGAGTTCAGACAGGTCCATGTGAAGAGAGAAACGATCTTCAACCTTCCGTTTCACTTCTAGATATTTTATTGCGGTGCACTTATTTTCTTTCTTTCTTTCTTTCTTTCTTTCTTTCTTTCTTTCTTTCTTTCTTTCTTTCTTTCTTTCTTTCTTTCTTTCTTTCTTTCTTTCTTTCTTTCTTTCTTTCTTTCTGTCAGTCAGTCAGTCAGTCAGTCAGTCAGTCAGTCAGTCAGTCAGTCAGTCAGTCAGTCAGTCAGTCAGTCAGTCAGTCAGTCAGTCAGTCAGTCAGTCAGTCAGTCAGTCAGTCAGTCAGTCAGTCAGTCAGTCAGTCAGTCAGTCAGTCAGTCAGTCAGTCAGTCAGTCAGTCAGTCAGTCAGTCAGTCAGTCAGTCAGTCAGTCAGTCAGTCAGTCAGTCAGTCAGTCAGTCAGTCAGTCAGTCAGTCAGTCAGGCAGGCAGGCAGGCAGGCAGGCAGGCAGGCAGGCAGGCAGGCAGGCAGGCAGGCAGGCAGGCAGGCAGGCAGGCAGGCAGGCAGGCAGGCAGGCAGGCAGGCAGGCAGGCAGGCAGGCAGGCAGGCAGGCAGGCAGGCAGGCAGGCAGGCAGGCAGGCAGGCAGGCAGGCAGGCAGGCAGGCAGGCAGGCAGGCAGGCAGGCAGGCAGGCAGGCAGGCAGGCAGGCAGGCAGGCAGGCAGGCAGGCAGGCAGGCAGGCAGGCAGGCAGGCAGGCAGGCAGGCAGGCAGGCAGGCAGGCAGGCAGGCAGGCAGGCAGGCAGGCAGGCAGGCAGGCAGGCAGGCAGGCAGGCAGGCAGGCAGGCAGGCAGGCAGGCAGGCAGGCAGGCAGGCAGGCAGGCAGGCAGGCAGGCAGTCTGTCTGTCTGTCTGTCTGTCTGTCTGTCTGTCTGTCTGTCTGTCTGTCTGTCTGTCTGTCTGTCTGTCTGTCTGTCTGTCTGTCTGTCTGTCTGTCTGTCTGTCTGTCTGTCTGTCTGTCTGTCTGTCTGTCTGTCTGTCTGTCTGTCTGTCTGTCTGTCTGTCTGTCTGTCTGTCTGTCTGTCTGTCTGTCTGTCTGTCTGTCTGTCTGTCGTTTGTTCGTTTCTAGAATCTCTTAAAGAGTAGAAATTCTTGTTGCTAACTTACACAAGCATAAATTTTCATCTTTTTTTAAAAACTACACAGGGTGACGAAGTGAAACGCCAAGGAAGTCAACCCATTCCTATGATGGACAGAGACACAGCAGACGATCTACCAGCACATCAAGTAAACTAAGCTTTTATATCACATTTTACCTTAATATAGCAGTTATGTATGTATGTCCAGTATGTCCTAATTGTATGAGAATTAACAGACCTTTTTGCTGCTGAGATTTTTAGGCAAGATTCAGGAATAGCAGGTTGCGTCTTTTTCAGTGCTTGACGTCGGGATCAGCCCTTTGAATACTTCCATTATCCGTCTATTTCAGACTAAATCGTTTTGATTTCGGAGGTAGGGGGCTGAGTTCAGCGTCAGGTGCGGATCATGGCGCATTCTGTATAGTAGTAAATAGTGGACCATTATGTGTATTGTCATAAATTTATTGATTTATGTACGGGGTTTGCCTAGTTGGGACCTCGTGTCCGTTCGCTAGCCCCTTACTCATCTTTTACTGTTTGTAATGTGTTGTGATCTGTTGTTATTATTGTAGTACTGTATTACTTAGTGAGTTTGATTAAAGCTTCTATTATTATTATGATCTTCATATGACCATCTTAATACAGCTGGTCAATTCGCTAGAATTCCTTTGCTCAAGTGCCCTGAATTCAACTCTACCAGCACATCAAGTAAAATAAGCTTCTATATCTCATTAGATCATCTTAATATAGGCAATACATTCACCACAATTCTCTTGCTCAAGTGCCCTGCATTTAAATCTGCAGCCACATTCATTAACCCTTTCCTGTCGATTGATTTTTGTTGTGACACGTAAAATAGTCTGATGTTAGCCAGAGTAACACATATAAAACTTGAGAATCGGATGCCGTCCAGATAGAATGACTACATCATCACTCTGATTTGTCTAGGTTGGCTTCCTGATTGGCATATGTCTTCCATGTTATGAAATGCTTAAAGAACTCCTTCCTCATACTGGACCTTTATTGGATGGAGCAAAGTAAGAGATTATCACGAGAACTCTGCGATATGAGGGGATAAACAGAGGACAGTGAGGGATAGCAAGAGCACAGTGAGGGATAAAGAGTACAGTGAGGGATAGCCGGAGAACAGTGAGGGATACCCAGAATACAGTGAGGAATAGCAAGAGCACAGTGAGGGATAAATATAGTACAATGAGGGATAGCCAGAGTACAGTGAGGGATAACCAGAGTACAGTGAGGAATAGCAAGAGCACAGTGAGGGAGAAACAGAGTACACTGAGTATATTGAGGGATAAACAGAGTGCACTAAGGGATAAACATAGTATATTGAGGGGTAAACAGAGTACATTGATGGATACACAGAGTACACTGAAGGATAAACAGAGTACAGTGAGGGATAAACCTTACTACTTCTTAGCGACATTGTATGAGAAAATTTTTTTTTTTTTCCAGAGCCAATTTGAAGCGATGGTCAGAGCTTGTGGCAAACAAAAAGAAAACGAAAGAAAAAGAAACTGCCGTTCAAAAAGAGAAAGAAGAAGGGGAAGAAGAAAATAAAGAAGAAGAGGAAGGAGAGGAAGAAGAGAGAAACGAAAAAGAAGATGAAACACAAAGTTCAAAAGGTGAAAGCAACGAAAGTTTGAATAAAACGGCGACAAGTAACGACAATGTAAAGACAGCAGTTGAGAGACTAAAGAACAAAGCACTCACAGACTTGGCTTTCTCAAGCGATGATGAATAAATATAAGCAAGAAAAAAACTGCCAAGAAAAATGTTTGGGGTTAGCAAAGAATGAAATGTGACGCCGTGACAAGAATGCAGAATTGGAAAAAGAAATTGGAAGAGACGTATAGTAATTTACGCTAACTTGCAAATATTTCTACATTTCTGCTAATAGAACCAAAATCCTACAAATTTTAACAAAGAAGCCCCTTCCTCCAAAGTTGCACAAGTTGTACGAAGTCTTGCCAACTTGTTGTAACATTTTTACAAGTGAAAACAAACGGCAAAAATGGACAATGTTAAAAATTAAGCTTTAAAATAGAAAAATAGTAATATATGCATGAATATGTCTTCGTCGTTAGAATCATTTAGAAATGCGAAGAAAAAAACAGAAGAGAAATATAAATTGATCTATACATGTTATTGTTGGTAGAGATTAACATTAAATGTAATATATAATGAAATTAATATATTAAAACAGAAAAACGACTATAAAATAATATTCTTGCTCGGTCTAGTCTACAAAAATGTCACTGTTCATTAATTATGATTAAACTAAAAGCTAATTTAAAGATAATAGTTCTTAAACTTTGTCAATAATTCACGACAAAAGCACTTAATTGCACTTCCTGCTTCTGAGTTCTGGTCAGAAAAATTGATTTGTTAAAGGCGTTGGATCGAAAATATGGCTTTGCCGTGCGCATTGTAGGTTCCACTAAAGAAGCCTGGACCAGCGAAATGTCTGGAATACAGTCGTGTTTCGTGCTTTTTTGCCCGAAGCTCAATTTTTATCCACATTTATATACCACATTTACTGTAGAAATCAGGAGTCAGCATTGATAGAATTTCAATAACTAACATTTTAGGCCACTGTTCCCCTCAGGTCGGACTTGAAGAAGGGTCAGTACCTTGAAATGTTGTGGAAATAAAGATTTCTTTTAAAATGTCCTTGTGTTTATTCGCTCTATATATCTATTCATTAAATAAGATAGATCGCAACCGTTGTGATTTTAGGATTGCGTCGCTAATGCTCTATGAAATTAATGGAAGTACATGAAATGACTACACCTTGTTTGCCTTCCAGTATTTTGACAGTTACACTGCAGTGCTAATAAGGAATTGATTTCTAACCGTTAAAATTTCAACGTCACTGATGATCCACTCATGGCATTATAGAGATAGAAGTCGTGAAATGGAACGTATTGATGTGTAATTACTTTAATCACTTCTTGAGCTGCTGCTCCTCCCATGAATGCAGCCACTGGGTGGAGTTCGCAGGCTCCGTAGCGACACCTAAAGATGGATAAGATAATTCAGTCAATGTGGTCTGCAGTGTACTGCAAGTACACCAGCTTTATAGGGTCAGAAGTTTGTGTAGTGTAATATGATGTGGCATGTATGGTGTGGTGTTATACAGTGTGGTGTGGTGTGGTATGGTATGGTATGGTATGGTATGGTATGGTATGGTATGGTATGGTCTGGAGTGATGTGGTATGGTGTGGTATGGTATAGTATGGTGTGATGTGGTATGGTGTGGTATGGTCTGGAGTGATGTGGTATGGTATGGTATGGTATGGTACGGTATGGTGTTGTATGGTTTGGTATGGTGTGGTATGGTATGGTGTGGTATAGCGTATGGTATTGTAGGTATGAAGTAAAGTTAAAACTAAAGTTAACCACGTACATTTCTTTAATATAATCTTGCTTTATTTCAGTTTGAATGCCCCATTCCTCAAGTAAATCTGACACACAAGCCTAGAAAAGACAAAAACGTTCATTTCAACGCCAAAAAAACTAAATTAAACCAAAATAAATTAGGTCTGACATAAAAAAAAATCATTAACCTGTAATTTTTCACAATCTCCTTCTACGTCTTCATCAGCATCACCTAGAAGCAAATGAATAACTCACTCACTCACTCACTCATCTTTCACAAATTCACATTTGGTTTACGGTAAGTACAAGTGTAAGCGTATTCAGTTCGGTGTAGAAAGTAGAGTGCTGTGTAGGCAGTGTTTTAGATAGAGTAAAGTGAAAAGATGGTAAACTGCTGAGAATAGTTTTGATAACGAAATACTGACGTTTCAAGCAGAGTCCTTCATCAGAGTAAAAAGTAGAGTGTTGTGTAGGCAGTGTTTTAGATAGAGCAAAGTGAAAAGATGGTAAACTGCTGAGAATAGTTTTAATAACGAAATACTGACGTTTCAAGCAGCGTCCTTCATCAGAGTAAAAAGTAGAATGTTGTGTAGGCAGTGTTTTAGATAGAGCAAAGTGAAAAGATGGTAAACTGTTGAGAATAGTTTTGATAACGAAATACTGGCGTTTCAAGCAGAGTCCTTTATCAGAGTAAAAAGTAGAGTGCTGTGTAGGCAGTGTTTTAGATAGAGCAAAGTGAAAAGATGGTAAACTGCTGAGAATAGTTTTGGTAACGAAATACTGACGTTTCAAGCAGAGCCCTTCATCTGAGTAAAATGAGAAGAGTTCTGCGTGAAACGTCAGTATTTCGTTATCAAAACTATTCTCAACAATTTACCATCTTTTCACTTTGCTCTATCTAAAACACTGCCCAGCACTGTACATTTTACACTAGTCAGTTTAGTCCTGTCCAGCGTAGTCGATCGCAATGTTGTATTTGTACCTGGGCATCTGTTAAATTTAGCACAAAATTTATCTACTGCTCGAAACAAAACATAAAAGGCAACGTCGCTATCTGGCTCTTCTAAACGATCAACTGAAAAAAAGAAGAAAAAAAACATGAAATATTCATACAGTAGTATCTGTTTTTTTCTAATTTCTTCTAAATGATCAATTAGAACTCACCTAAGCCTACTGGTACAGATTTATACTCGTCTTCTAGTGACTTGCATCGAATCACATGCAAGAAGGCAGCGTTTTTACCTGGAAAGAAAAAAAAGAAAGAAAGCAATATTATATACTTCTTGGTACAAGGTTTAGCCATTGTGGACAACATGCATTATTGGTACTTACAAAACAACCTAATTTCCTCTTCCTTAATAAAGTCGGTTCGCTAAATCAAATAAATAAAATAGAATAAGTGAAGTGAAGTAAAGTGAAGTGGAGTGAAGTGAAGTGAAGTGAAGTGAAGTGAAGTGAAGTGAAGTGAAGTAAAGTGAAGTGAAGTGAAGTGAAGTAGAAGTAAAGGGAAGTGAAGGAAAGGGAAGTGAAGTGGAGTGGAGTGGAGTGAAGTGGAGTGGAGTGGAGTGGAGTGAAGTGAAGTGAAGTGAAGTGAAGTGAAGTGAAGTGAAGTGAAGTGAAGTGAAGTGAAGTGAAGTGAAGTGAAGCGAAGCAAGATGCAATGGTGTGCGGTAACGTAACGTAACGTAACGTGACATGACCGTGCAGTCATGCGCAGTGACGCAACGTGAAGTGACGTTATGTCAGGTGTAGTGATGTGCAGCAGTGAGGTGAAGTGAAGTGAAGTGAAGTGAAGTGAAGTGAAGTGAAGTGAAGTGAAGTGAAGTGAAGTGAAGAGAAGTGAAGTGAAGTGAAGTGAAGTGAAGTGAAGTGAAGTGAAGTGAAGTGAAGTGAAGTGAAGTGAAGTGAAGTGAAGTGAAGCGAAGCGGAGCGGAGCGGAGTGAAGTGAAGTGAAGTGAAGTGAAGTGAAGCGAAGCGAAGCGAAGCGAAGCGAAGCGAAGTGAAGTGAAGTGAAGTGAAGTGAAGTGAAGTGAAGTGAAGTGAAGTGAAGCAAGACGCAATGGTGTGCGGTAACGTAACGTAACGTAACGTAACGTAACGTAACGTAACGTAACGTAACGTAACGTGACCATGCAGTGATGCGCAGTGACGCAACGTGAAGTGACGTTATTTCAGGTGCAGTGATGTGCAGTAGACAAATACGCAGTAACGTGTGGTGACGTAAGGCGAAGGGCCGCATTTTGTATCCATCTTTCCTTAAACTTAAAACTTCGCTTACTTTTCCAACAGAAGTTAAAATCCTATGTAATTTTTCTCGAATATTTTCCTTGTCTTCCATTGCTTTTTCTTGATATCTACAAATTAATTTAAACGTCAAAAATAAAATAAATTAAGAATTATGATATTGGCAATTCATTTAATATTACAAGATGCAGAAAAGATCCTCTCAAATCGTAGCTAACAATGTACTTACATATTTTGTAGTTGAATAAATCTTTTGGAATCAGCAGTCATATCTGGAATAGACCCACGTAACGGAAGATTGCCTTGGGAAGAACATACATAAAAAATTATTGAACTTCAAATGTATTTTGAAGACAAGCTTTAACACCAAACTAGGCATTCGGCCTCTAACCTGTTTCTGTCACAAATTCTTTTAATGCTTTACAAAGTATCCAGAAAGAAGTACTCTAAATTATAATACAAAGCAGAAATAAATTTAAATGAACTGAAGTTCATTGAATGAACTGAAGTCTTTAAATGTATTTAATTTATTATTGAGTCGGTTTTCTTTGTTCTTTCGAGGGCTTTATATCGCATAAAGACCTTGAATACTAATTAGATCAGAAATGAAGACAAAAACTAGGAAAATCTTTGTCCAAGGTAGAAAAAAAGACAACACTTTGTTGGAAAACCTCCTCAATAATAAATTAAGTCAGATAAATCCCTCGAACGTCGGGATTTATGCGATATAAAGCCCTTGGACGCTGCGCGTCCTCGGGTCTTTATATACAGTAGCATAAATCCCTCGTTCTCGGGATTTATCTATTACATATTCTACACTCGAATTTTCCTTCACCAAAAACCCCTAGAACATGCTATGTAATCGAGTGAAATGCCCAATATTACTTCTAAAAAATAAATTTACATTGTAGTTTTACATTTATACGCTAATGTATAGGTTTAATGAAGTACAGGCTCTTAAAGGACAACTAAACCTTTTGAAGTTCTATTTTCTTCTGAAAGGGTTATCATCTAACTTAGCAAAAGTAAAGAAAAATATGAATTTTTGTCCTCTTGAAGCACGACTGCGTTTCTAGGAGAATGGGTACTCCATTGTCTTTGACGTCATACCGGTAAAACCCACCAATCACCAATCAAACTTAGACAGTTCATAAAAGTGGAACCGAGTGACTGGTTTCAATTATTTCTTTGGTTTTAGATTGAACTCTTCCGACTTTAACGGAAAATAGAATAACCCGGAAACGTATAGTTGCCCTTTACGCTGTGAGAGACGTAGGTAAACTCTGGACTCAAAATAATGCGCACTGATTGGCTGGCTGGCTAGCTGGTTCCCAGTTTTGGTGGGAAAACTTACAGACGCTGTTATAGTTTCACAATTATTGTCATTTAAAATTTCTTGAACATGACTTGGTATCTAGTAAAAGAGAAAAAAAAACACACACAAAGCAATCAATGAATTAATTAAGCAAGTCTCCAATACTTTTAAAGTTCTTTAGTTCTACTTACCCTGGTGGTATTCAGGGATGTATTCACGGCTTTTAAAGCCTCTTCAAAATTATCTTCCACTTCAGGGACACCATTTTCATTCACCAATAATCCTAAACAACAAAACAAATACGATTTAGGATTGTACAGAAACCAGATTTAGAAGTTCTCACTGAGAGAGAATTGACGGATTGTGACGGATTTATAGGAGGGTGCAGGGGTGTGTGCACTCCTGGCCTTGGCCAAGGGGGGTGCAGGGGGGTGCCAATTGCCTTGTCAAATCCAAGTACATTAAAGGACGCATTCATTCAATGTCCGTGTAAACTACATAAGACCTAGGTATTAGGTATCATAGCTATCTGCTATCATATGATTCATAGATATATGATTCATATATTAGCTATCATATGATTCATAGGTATTAATAGGTACAAAAAAATAAATTTCTGGCAGGCTTCGCCCTCCTACCCCCTGCTGGGGGCTGTGTCCCCAGACCCCTGCCACAGTTCCCTCAGCCGCACTCCACCCTGCTTCGGTCGCACCCCATGCCTGACCTCACTTCAGTCGCTCAGCACCCCCCTACCAGATCAAGCTGGATCCATCACTGAAATGGTTGAGTAAAGGTCCATGGATGCCTCATGACTTCTTGTGTCTCTGGAAGGATACTTCCTACATTTCTGTGATCGACTTGTTCAAAATGCCATATAATAAATGTTATGCACAGTATAAAGTGTGCTTTAAAATAGGCAAAAACCAACCTTGGTGAAGCAGTTCTTTAAAGGAACATTTTTCTTTGTAATTTTGTGGAACTTTGCCATTATGCTATCAAAACAAATCCACCAGTTAATATTCAAAAATAATAATTTTGTGTTGATTATTTTGGCAGTTTGCAGTGGTTATAATGTCCTAACCTTTAACTTCCATTTTTCAAGGTACTTCAAAAGTAAAATTACATATGGAGTGTGGGAATGATCCTAAAGACAAAATAGATATTAGGACAGCAAGCATTTTTTCCCCCATTAATCCATTCCTGCCTGAGCTGGCTAAAAATGACCCCTTCATTGTTTTACTCTGTCTAACACAAGATGATTTTACTTATCAAAGAGAGAACCCTCAGACATCCTAGGCAACAAGTGATTAACCCATTCTTGTCTGAGCTGGCCAAAAATGGTCCCTTTATTGTTTTACTCTGTCTAACACCAGATGATTTTACTCATCAAAGAGAGAACCCTCAGACATCCTAGACAGCAATGAGTTAACAAGTGATTAACCCATTCCTACCTGAGCTGGCCAAAAATGGTTCCTTTATTGTTTTACTCTGTCTAACACCAGATGATTTTACTCATCAAAGAGAGAACCCTCAGACATCCTAGGCAGCAATGAGTTAACAAGTGATTAACCCATTACTGTGTGAGCTGGTCAAAAATGGCCCAGTTATTGTTTTACTGTGTCTAACACCAGACGATTTTACTCATGCATAAAGAGAGAATTCTCAGACATCTTAGCTATATAGCAATGGGTTAACAAGTGATTAACCAATTCCTTCCTATTAAGCTGGCCAAAAATGGTTCCTTTATTGTTTTACTCTGTCTAACACAAGATGATTTTACTCATGAAAGAGCGAACCCTCAGACATCCTAGGCAGCAATGGATTAACAAGTGATTAACTCATTCCTGCCTGAGCTAGCCAAAAATGACCGGGTTATTGTTTTACTGTGTCTAACACCAGATGATTTTACTCATGCATCAAAGAGAGAATTCTCAGATATCTTAGCTAGCAATGGGCTAACAAGTGATTAACCAATTCCTTAGCCAAAAACAGTCCCTTTATTGTTTTACTCTGTCTAATGCCGAACAATTTTACTCATCAAAGGGAGAACCTTCAGCCATCCTAGACAGCAATGGGCTAAATACAGTAAGGAGCAAGACTTGAGTTCACTTACCAGTTTTGACATAGAACTCAAATCAAGAGAATCTGAAAACTTTACAAGTTGAGGAAATGGTTTATCAAGATGAAGGTCTTCAAAAGCGTTATCAGGATGTGATTCCATCACTGGAAAATAATGGGTAAAAGAAGGAAGGAAATTAAGAAAGAATACAATGGAAAAGGGAGGTGAGATGGAATGGAATTACAGAATCAGGGGAGATAGGGATAGAGAGAAAATGGGAAGTGAAATAATAGAAGGAATCCAACCAGTTTCTGAGGACTTCTCTGAATTTTTAAATGTTCCTGACACCTTCTACAATAGTGGTGTGTGTCGGATCGGATTGACGCCTTATAATCTGAGGGTTTGCGAAAACTGTCAATCCGAATCTGATCTGATCCGATCCGAAGTGAAATCACATCAAGGACTGGAGTGAGTAAGCCAAGCCAGGGGGAGATTATATACCCATTGTCTTCACTCCCCCTGGCTTGACTTACTTACTCCAGTCCTTGACATGATTTCACATGCCCCAAAGTTAGTGAGTGGGCTCCTGTGGTAAAAAAGGTTATTGTCCCAAGTCTAGCTGTGCTTGGGTTACCTGTGTGTTCTGGTACAGACAGCCTCATTGAACCAATCATTCCATACGCTGAGCAGATTAAAAAAGGAACACCAGCTAGCCAGAGAAAAGATGAAACTTTCAGTCGCAATCTAGAAAAATAAATACCAGGAAATTCTTAATTCATTGGCTGTTGAATAACATTTAGTGACTTTTATTTTACAAAAAAATATATTCTGGCAGAAAAATTATTTTTTATATATATTATATATGAAAAACATATACAGTACTAACAAATTGTTATTCATCACCTTTCTGACAAGCCAACTGCAACAACCACAGTAAATGTTGTGAAAAAATCAGGATTGTTTGACATGATTTCACCTGGATCCTTGAAATCAAAATTATTGTAAATTAAAATATGCATACACAGAGAAATAAAGTTTAAACAAAAATTACATTTTGCCATTGTAATATGTAGTACTGACCTCATCAACAAAATGGCCTGAAACATCAGGATTTAATTCTTGCAAGAGCTCCACTGCTGATTGAGCCCGACCCTTTCCCAGACACTCTTTACTCAGGAAGAAACTAAATAGAAAAGTGCATGTATTTATTTGTTTATTTGTTTATTTATTTATTTATTTATTTATTTATTTATTTATTTGTTTGTTTGTTTGTTTGTTTGTTTGTTTGTTTGTTTGTTTGTTTGTTTGTTTGTTTGTTTGTTTGTTTGTTTGTTTGTTTGTTTGTTTGTTTGTTTGTTTGTTTGTTTGTTTGTTTGTTTGTTTGTTTGTTTGTTTGTTTGTTTGTTTGTTTGTTTGTTTGTTTGTTTGTTTGTTTGTTTGTTTGTTTGTTTATTTGTTTGTTTGTTTGTTTGTTTGTCTGTTTGTTTGTTTGTTTGTTTGTTTGTTTGTTTGTTTGTTTGTCTGTTTGTCTGTTTGTTTGTTTATTTATTTATTTATTTACTTATTGTACTGTATTTATAAAGGGCCATATTCTTACTTATTTCCAATGTCTTTTTGACTGACTTTGTGCTTGTCAACAATAGTAAATGAACCAATTCCTATAAAAATATTTATAACATTGATATTATAATTATATGAACAGTACAGTAGACTAAGGACTACACTATACTGTACTGTACTATACTATAATATATGGTACCATACAATGCCATACGATAGCACACTACAGTACTGTATAGTATGGTATACCATAGCATACCAACACCATATAATACCATACTTAATTATACCATACGGTACGTACCACACCACACTTTACCATACCATACCATACCATACTTTACTATACCATACCACAACCTACCATACTATACCACACCCTACCACATCATAACACACTATATCACACTATATCACACCACACCATACCATACCACATCACACCATACCATACCACATCACACCATACCATACCACATCTCACCATACTATACCACTTCACACCATACCATACCATACCACATCATACATACCATACCATACCACATTATACCATATCATATTATACCGTACCATACCATATCACATGCATACCATACCACATCACATCATACCACATCATACCATACCACATACCATACCACTTACCACACCACATCACACCATACTATACCACATCATACCACATTATACCATATCATACCATACCTACCACATCATACCACACTATACCATACCATACCACATCATACCACACCACACCCTACCATGCCACATCATACCATACCATACCATACCACATCATACCATACCACATCATACTATACCAATCATATCATACCATACCATACCACATCATATCACACCATACCACACCACACTTTATTTTAGTGTGACTAAATCATACCAGGAAGAACAAGATTTTTCAGGATTTCTGTTCCAACAGCTGAGGCATTAATTACACAAACATGAGCAGCCTCGAGACATTCTTGGCCATGATCTCCCCATAATCTGCACAACAATTAGAAATTCGTCAAAACCAGCACGAGATTTAAGACTCAAGTAGAGACCTATTTAAGGGGGGTTATAGGAGAGATCCAGGGGTATGGTCCCCCAAAAATACATAAAATTTGAGTCTCCACACAATCTCGTACTCAGAGCCTGCAAATGACCAAAAAAATGATGTACCAGGCTCCAGGTACAAGATTGGTCTCCACAATGGTTGCTGAGAACACTATACAGCAAGATCTAATATCTTTTACACAAATTAGCTGCTGAGTTACCCTGCAAGTCAGAGTCCCTTTCCGACCTATGCAATTATGCTTTGGGGGAAAGTGGGCTCTGCCAACAAACTCGATATTTCTTTTTGAGCATGCGTGAATGGTTGCCAAGACACTATTTTGGGCCCAGGTTCTAACACGTCACTTCCTATTTTCCTGCTTATGCGTGTTCGTAAACTAGAACTTGTTTGACCAGTTTAAAACCTGACTTACTCACCCCAAACTTGGGGCGAAGATCGAGTTTGTTGGCAGAGCCCACTTTCCCCCGAAGCTTGCGTAGGTCGTTAAGGGGCTCTGACTCACAGAGTACTGCCCAGTCTCCCCCAACTTTACATCATACATCAATGGAAAGTTAATATTCAGAAGTTGTTTCAGAACTGGTAAATCTTTTGCCTATTAAAGCTCTAGACAGTGGGATATTAGAGGATGTTTTCTGCCTGCATGGTGGCTGGGGAATTTAACATTTTTTCTAAGAAGTCAAATGCCTGGGTGTGCCTGTTTTCACAGGGGGGGGGGGGGGGGAGCGGGTAAAATTGACTCCTCACAAAAAATTTATTTTTTTTGTGGACTACACACAGCACGTCTATTTATTTGCTGAGCCTTCAGTCTGTTAACTCAGGCTTTCATTGGAGCATGTTTTTATATAAATAAACCATGGCATTTTGACAACTCTGCAGTTCAACACTCAGTTGTTAATATATATAAGTTTTAAAATGAGAACAACTTTCAAGTAATTTCTTGCTATTATTTATAACTTTTTATTCATTTAAATAGTTCAGTAACACACCTTAATTGTCTGTCGTATTTCTTGTCTTTTTCTATGGTTGATCTGGTCATTTTTGATGGCCTCTGGCTAACTTTTTCTAAACCATTTGAACTCTTTCTCTTCATGATATTTCCACCATGTTTGAACTGCGCCTGCGTTACGGCAGTGAACTGTCTAGCGGACTCACGAGACATGGCTGGTACTTCATTTAGCGCTTATTATAATCTATCGCAAGGTGAAACAGAAACAGCAGCAACAGAAACAGCAGCAGCAACAGCAACAGCATCAGCCGCAACTACAGCAGTAGCAGCAGCAACAACAACAACAACAACAGCAGCAACAACAACAACAGCAGCAACAACAGTAGTAGCAGCAGCAACAGCAGCAACAACAGCAGCAGCAGCAACAACAACAACAGCAGCAACAACAACAGCAGCAGCAACAACAGCAGCAGCAGCAGCAAAAACAACAGCAGTAACAATAACAGCAGCAACAACAACAGCAGTAACAATAACAGCAGCAACAACAGCAGTAACAACAACAGCAGTAACAACAACAGCAGTAACAATAACAGCAGCAGCAGCAGCAGCAACAACAACAGCAGTAACAATAACAGCAGCAACAACAACAGCAGTAACAATAACAGCAGCAACAACAGCAGTAACAACAACAGCAGTAACAACAACAGCAGTAACAATAACAGCAGTAACAACAGCAGTAACAACAACAGCAGTAACAATAACAGCAGCAACAACAGCAGTAACAACAGCAGTAACAATAACAGCAGCAACAACAGCAGTAACAATAACAGCAGCAACAACAGCAGTAACAACAGCAGTAACAACAACAGCAGTAACAATAACAGCAGCAACAACAGCAGTAACAACAGCAGTAACAACAACAGCAGTAACAATAACAGCAGTAACAACAGCAGTAACAACAACAGCAGTAACAATAACAGCAGCAACAACAGCAGTAACAACAGCAGTAACAACAACAGCAGTAACAATAACAGCAGTAACAACAACAGCAGTAACAACAACAGCAGTAACAATAACAGCAGCAACAACAGCAGCAGTAACAATAACAGCAGCAACAACAACAGCAGCAGCAACAACAACAACAGCAGCAACAACAACAACAGCAGTAGCAGCAACAACAGATGTAACAACACCAGCAGAAGCAGCAACAAGAGCAGCAACAGCAACAACAACAACAGCACCACCAAGAACAGCAGCAGCAACAACACCAACACCAACAACAGCAGCAACAACACCAACAACAACAACAGAGAGCAAGCATATATATTTGACAAAACTTTTATTTCATTACACAGTAAAATATATCTTAAAAAATTACTTTATTACAAACTTGTTATTCAAATAATGTAATCAGTTTAATTGGATAATATTTTCATGAGTTTTAAAATTTTTGTATAACTATTAGCAAGAAGGCATTTTCATAAGATACATTTCATTGTTTGTATAAAATTCATTTTTATAAATTCCATTATATAATTTCATTAAACATATGAAAAAATATCTGTCAGTGATATATACATGTAATTTTCAAGTACGTATAAGAGATTTGATACAGGATGATTAGAAAATAAATCAAAATTTTTCTTCTTCACTTCCAGAAGAATATGATTTTGTCCGAACACTTATATCTGAATACATCCGTGTTCGAGGATCACCACCAAAGAATACATCATCATCATATGGTTTTGGTGAGGTTACACTAATGGTACTGCTTCGATCAATTGATGCTGGTAAATAATCCTTCAGGGTGTTTATCTGTGAGCGAAGTGCCAAAAATTGTCGCATGAGAGATTGGTCTTGAGATTTGAATGAATTCTAAAAAGAAAAGAGTTTATTGCAATTTAGAATGCATAAAAATATGATAAAAGACAAGAATAATTATGCACAAAGCCCCAACTGTACTCATGTACACACGTAAAAATGCACAAGCTGTTACATACCTGCAGGTAAGTTGTTACAAGGCTGTTCAACAGGCTGTCATGGTGATGTATTCGCACTGGCTGGTCCCAGATTGTTAACATGTCTGTAACAGGTTGTTGACAACTTGTAACAAGGCTGATGACTCCAACAGACTGATGACAAGTTGTTCCAACAATCTGTTACCGCTCTGCACTCAACAAGTTGTTAACAGATTGATGCTAACAAGGTTGTAGCAGCTTCTTGAATGAACAGCATTGTTACAACTTGTTAACATCCTTGCTACAAGCCTGTTGCGAACACATCCTGTTGACGAGCTGTGAGATTTTTGGGTGTGTAAAATAGATTATAGTCTTATAGATTTCGATTCAAATCCTATCACATTTATTGCGGCTAAGATGAAAGCTATTTGTCCAGACGAACAATTAATAGGCTAGACAGCTGTTTAACCTTATAAACGTATTAAATAAGACAATCATTTAGTTCTGTGTAGGTTACTAAAGAAAGCGTTATTTATTTTATAACATATTGAAGTATATAAAAGGTTTATCGTTTGCAAAGAGGATAAGGAATGCTCGGGCGCTTTCACTAATCGGTTTTACACATCATTCAACGCTTGTTAGTCAACGTTTTTAACAAATTGAAGGTTAAATACCGTGGTCAAACTTACCAATTCATCACGGAGCCATTGTAGCGCTTCATCTAAGCTTCTTTCCCGTTCTTCCATTGTTAAAACATCTCGATCACCAGATAATTTAGGAACAGACAAAATAACCTTGTTAGCCATCACTGATCACAGCACTTGAACAGTTGAATAATCTCTTTATAAACTCTCAAAGAGCAAAATATTCCTTCTTCTACAACGCTTGCCAAGATAAATGAAATTCTTTTCGACGCTTTGACGTTAGTTGTAGTAAACTGTCAAAGTTTTAATATTTCGGAAATTCCAAATACGCATATTCCCGATATTTTACGTCCGATATTGGTCACGCTGATAATTTGACTGTATTAAATTATATTGTCTGCATCACAAAATAATACCGCGTCAGGAAATGACAGGAAGTCAGGAAGAGGCGGCGCCCGGACCAGACTTTGAAATTATGCAGTCACAGAATAATAACTAAGCTGTGGATGCCTTTTCCTATCATTTCCTAAAAGTTTATGTCATTCCTATTTTGAAATAACAGTTAACTGAACTAGATACACTACAATTCCTGCAATTAAACTGTCTGAAAATACAGCCAAAATCAGTTTTTCTGTTTAATATATTGTCCTATGACTATGAGTTCATTAGAATTGACCAAAGTCGTGTATAGTTTTTGTATGTTACAGAGTATATATATAAACCATTAAATATAAATATTATTTATATATAAATACTGCGCTTTTCGGCTAAGCTTGGAGACGAATAGTTTAATCGAAAAGTTTGATCGTTGAAACGCGACCGTTGTTAAGGTTATTTTGAATGTTACCACGGGCAAATTAAAATGTTGTCATGGGAGATTTTCGCCCTTTTGAGTCTTTCCACCAATAACATTGAAGGGGCGGTCTCAATATTAAATCTCGTGCGGTAGATTGCAATTGCAAAGAAAATTGACTGGCACGGGAACGATGAGTTACCAAATAAAAGTAGAATATTCTGACGAGAAATGGGTCAGTTTTTTTGTAAACGTTGCAGATGTACACTGCGGCATTTACAAGTTTACGAATCTTGTTGCGGATATAGTCGGTCGTTGTCCGTCATTATCGTATTTAACCACGACAACAATACGTTTACGATACCTCGATGACGAGGGAAACTATGTGAATCTCGATTACGGAGACGACAATGGATATCAGGAAATGTGGAATAATGCAGTATTAATTGAGGAAAGGGAGTACAAGCGAATTAAAATAAAAGCCGGAGAACTTAATTCGCCGTATGTTGCCGCTCCAACAAAACCGCCACGGATGAGCAATTACCGAAGCGAAGACAAAGGCGACGTCGACGAGATTAGTGAGACTGAGATGCACAATACCATGTCTAACCGACATTATGGCATTCGGAAACACCTGGACCTGGGCATGGTAGGTAATAGCGAAGTTCTTACGCCTGTCGAAAGAATGTTCAGAAAGAGAGAGAACGATATCGAGGATACGCAAAGTAACATTCGGGAAAAGAACGCCGAATTAGAAAACATGGACGATGCCATAAACAGGGCTTCAAGGCAAAATTTAGGCGAAAGAATAATATGCGGTAAGTGTCACTTAAAGAAAGGACACACCAAGAGAAATTGTCAGTTTGAGGTTTGCACTTCAGTTCGATCTTGTGGGATTATAGATAAACATTCCGATGAGAAAGCAAAGCGAAAAAAACTAATTGGTGAAATTGCTGGACTTGAAACCCAATTACAAAATTTAAATGAAAAGCAAAAATCTGCGAAAATGGCTCATGTTAAATTGGAAGACTCTTTCGCAGGAAGAGTAGAACAGGATGTAATAAATACAAATCCGATTTTATACATTCAAAATGGTGTCAAAAATTGGTCACTAATTCACAAACACGTCGCTGTGTTAGAAAACATGTGTGCAGGAAAATTACCGCGTAGAAATGAAATACCACAACTACTGAAAACAGGTCTTCCAAGCAAGGACTGAAAAGTAATAATAAGATGCGGTTACATCTTGAAAATCCTCGCAAAGAAATCCTAATTGACCACGGGATAACATTTCCCAAGCGATCAAGGTTGATAGAATCCGAATCTTGTACAGCGTCTTCTTCGTCATTTAGTAGTCAACAAGAGCAACATGATTTTATGTACGCAGTCGAGTTACAAAATACGATCAACAAAGAAAGCGAAACCAGCGAGAGAAAAGCCAACCAATTCGCAACGAAGCCCATGCAGTGTGTATATCCAAGCGTCACTCAGTTTCAGGTTTTGTTACCTCGTGAGAACACGCAACAATCAGTTCCCACTCTTCCAAATTGGCACCAAGTTGGACACTATGAACGTGTTAACATGCAACAGGGTAATGGGATCACTACAGTGACCCAAATAGCAGATGTGAACAATTCTAATTCACGTGCAGCGAGCGTCGTTGCACAGTCCACAAACGCGGACGCCCAAGGTGACGACTTTTACACAACAAATCGGCTTGAGGCTCTTGATGTTTTGGCGTCGGCGGCATTGTCGGATTCAGTTTTACGGCCTGTTGAATTTTAATAGAGGTATATGGTTGAACAGTCTGACAATTTAAAAACTGGTTATTTCATGCATTTTTTATAATAGTATTCGTCGTTGACGTTGTTGTTGACTGTTGCGTTTATAGCAGTAAACTGTATTTTGTATAACTGGTTACTATAGTCAGTCATAAAAATAGCAGAGGAAGACTGATCAGATAAATAGACTGAAATTCTGTTATGGCTTAAAGCATTTTAATAGTGATTTACTATATCATTTGTAGTATAAGGCCTAGTTCACCTAACGATGTAAATGAGCTAGATCATATCCTTTGTGTACGTTGATTTGCAAATAGATTCGAGTTTTTCTGATTTTATGAAAAGCAAGTTTCTCACGACGCTTGTCTTGTTTGTGACAAAATATATAACCATTATAGGTAGGACATAAAAAACTCGAAGATCACCAAAAGCAGTTTCACCATTTGTTAAAATTTATTTTGTATGAAAACTATTAAAATAACATGCAAGTATTCTAATAAAATACATGTTAAGTACTTATATGTAGTGAAGCGCATACATTCATTGTGTATAAAAGGCTAAGCGAGTCATAGTTGAGTTTATAATTGCGTGTAAAAGCGAGTTTGCCGCATAAGCTGAGTAAACACATCAATCAACGTCAGCGTTTATATAATTCGCATTTAAACAAAAAAACAAACCCAGGTGAAACATTGTCATTGTCGAACATTGCGTTTCTGAACTGAACATTCCTTTTGTTACGCTTTATTTAAATATACGAGGTCGCCCTGTAGAACCCATTCATGTCTGCTGCAGTAACTCTGTCAATTGCTTCGTGTACTGATAATTTCAAGTTTTTTTTTGTAACTTCCCATAACGTATAGCGCATTTCAGTTCTGATTTTTCCAAACACAAATTCAACGGGGTTAAAATCAGGGGAATACGTAGGAGTATAAACAAGCTCTATACCCATTTCATTCAGAAACTCGTTTAAGATTTCTCCGCCTTCGTAGTGGTGCATTGGACAGTTGTCCATAACAATAATATCCCCAAACTCGAGGGCTGGTCTTCCAGTAACAACGTTTCCAGCTTGTGACGCCTCATCAAAAAACCGCAGCATATGTAAAGTATTGGAAGCACCATTAACGGTATTTGCGTATGCAACTCCATCTAAACCTGCTAGAAGATTAAGAGTAATATTTGGAGACTCATGGTATCGAGCCAACTCAATACATCTTTGTCCGACTGGAGCATGTCCATAGTATCTTGTCCCATGATGTGGCATCTTCAGTCCAGCTTCATCAAAAAATTTCAAATTGTTTGGGTCCTTGGAATGCAGGTAATTTATGAATATTTGGGTGTAAATCATGTTAACTGGGGTAAACCTTTCCATAGCAACAATGTTAATTTTTTTCCGCGAGTACTCTAAACCAGACAGCATTCTGTTCTTTAAGGCTTTAGAAATTGCCGAAATGGATGTCCCATTTGGCTTTTGACCATACCTTTCGACTTCTTCTTTCAGCTCGCTGAGAGATATGGTAGGACGAATCGCTTTTAATGTCTCTATCAGTTCTAAATCACCATCGTTCAAATTACTTTGATTTCTAGGCCTTCTCCTTCGCGGTTCTAGTGTGCCGTACTCACAATAATTGTTCCACACATTACTGATGGTTGAGTTGCTTACGGAAAATTTTTCGGCAATTGCAGAAAAAGTCCCAGGGTATTCACGAGTTATTATATTTCCTCCTTGGTGGATAATTTCGTCAATAATCAAAGATCTTAGGTCATTTGCTAATGGTTTGCCACTGACGAACGTTCTTTTCTTTTTACTAACTCTTTCCATGTTTGAATCTACACGCCATGGCGGTTTGCCTGCTTCAGCCTAAGACCGCCCCTTCAATGTTATTGGTGGAAAGACTCAAAAGGGCGAAAATCTCCCATGACAACATTTTAATTTGCCCGTGGTAACATTCAGAATAACCTTAACAACGGTCGCGTTTCAACGATCAAACTTTTCGATTAAACTATTCGTCTCCAAGCTTAGCCGAAAAGCGCAGTAAGAAAAGTTACAAATATGAATATTAATTTAACCTGCTCTCCACTGGTATTAGACAGTAAATTAATTCAATGTTTATATTAGACCGAATAAAATAATTATGATGCAGTTTTTCAGTTTTTGGCCAACTCAGACAGGAATGCCAATGGGTTAATCACTTGTTAACCCATTGCTGCCTAGGATGGTCTGAGGGTTGGTTTTCTCTTAATTGATAAGTCGTTAGACAGTAATTAGTTCAAATTTCACACGGTTTTACAAACTGAATTCAATCGAATTGAATTGCTCATTATAAATGCACAATCTTTATCTGTATAAAGGCCAGGCAAATATACAGATAAAGACTAGACCTTGTGAAATTTGAACTAAATTAGTACGCACCTCAGGAAGTATGCGCAGCTCAATGCCTCGGTTCTCGGTAATTAACTCTTACTTTAAAGAATGTTTTTGGCTAGCTTAGACAAGATTGTTAAAAATGCATCATATATTATTTTACAACACCATCCTTCTGACCTTACAGTTTCAGACTTCTTGTGAAAGAGCAGGTTTTCTCCGTGATATTCTGTTCCAATTTGACAATAAAATGGCATTAACTCGACCTTTATTTTTACTGTAGATATTTAAAGTTATTCCAAGCAAAACAATTACACCAGACCATACATACCTGAAACATAACAAATAAATTAAATTAAATTAAATTGTTTAATAATTATTATAATTTATTATAATAAATATTATTAATTTTTAACTAATTTTAAAATATTTAATATTTTTTGTATATTAGAACATCTTTACTTACTGGAAAGTAAATGGCTTTGTGAACAATACAAAGGATAGGAAAATAGTTACGGCTTTTCGACATGTGGTCACTAATAAATATAGATTTAAAGAAATTTTGTAAATATACATTTTGAAGAATATGATGGTGGTGGTTGTAGATAGTGGGTGATGGTAAGCGGTGGTAGTAGGTAGTGGTGGTAGGTGGTGGTGGCAGGTGGTAATGGCAGTGGTGGTGGTGGTGATAGGTGGTGATGGTGGCAGGTGGTGGTGGTGGTGATAGGTGGTGATGGTGGCAGGTGGTGGTGGTGATAGGTGGTGATGGTGGCAGGTGGTGGTGGTGGTGGTGATAGGCGGTGATGGTGATAGGTGGTGATGGTGGCAGGTGGTGGTGGTGGTAGGTGGTGATGGTGGCAGGTGGTGGTGGTGGTAGGTGGTGATGGTGGCAGGTGGTGGTAGGTGGTGATGGTGGCAGTGGTGGTGGTTGGTGATGGTGGCAGGTGGTGGTGGTGGTAGGTGGTGGTGGTGGTAGGTGTTGGTGGTGGTAGGTGGTGATGGTGGAAGGTGGTGGTGGTGGTAGGTGATGGTGGCAGGTGGTGGTGGTGATGGTGGCAGGTGGTGGTGGTGATGGTGGCAGGTGGTGGTGGTGGTAGTGGTAGGTGATGTTGGCAGGTGGTGGTGATGATGGTGGCAGGTGGTGGTGGTGGTAGGTGGTGATGGTGGCAGGTGGTGGTGGTAGGTGGTGATGGTGGCAGGTGGTGGTGATGGTGGGTGGTGATGGTGGCAGGTGGTGGTGGTGGTAGGTGGTGATGGTGGCAGGTGGTGGTGGTGGTAGGTGGTGATGGTGGCAGGTGGTGATGGTGGCAGGTGGTGGTGGTGATGGTGGCAGGTGGTGGTGGAAGGTGGTGATGGTGGCAGGTGGTGGTGGTAGGTGGTGATGGTGGCAGGTGGTGGTGATGGTGGGTGGTGATGGTGGCAGGTGGTGGTGGTGGTAGGTGGTGATGGTGGTGGGTGGTGGTGGTGGTAGGTGGTGGTGGTGGCAGGTGGTGATGGTGGCAGGTGGTGGTGGTGATGGTGGCAGGTGGTGGTGGTAGGTGGTGATGGTGGCAGGTGGTGGTGGTAGGTGGTGATGGTGGCAGGTGGTGGTGGTGTTGGTTGGTGATGGTGGCAGGTGGTGGTGGTGGTAGGAGGTGGTGATGGTGGCAGGTGGTGGTGGTAGGTGGTGGTGGTAGGAGGTGGTGATGGTGGCAGGTGGTGATGGTGGCAGGTGGTGGTGGTAGGTGGTGGTGGTAGGTGGTGATGGTGGCAAGTGGTGGTGGTAGGTGGTGATGATGCCAGGTGGTGGTGGTGGTAGGAGGTGGTGATGGTGGCAGGTGGTGGTGGTAGGAGGTGGTGATGGTGGCTGGTGGTAATGGTGGCAGGTGGTGGTGGTAGGTGGTGATGGTGGCAGGTGGTGGTGGGAGGTGGTGATGGTGGCAGGTGGTGATGGTGGCAGGTGGTGGTGGTAGGTGGCTGTGGTAGGAGGTGATGGTGGCAGGTGGTGATGGTGGTTGGTGATGGTGGCAGGTGGTGGTGGTGGTGGTAGGTGGTGATGGCAGCAGGTGGTGGTGGTAGGTGGTGGTGGTAGGAGGTGGTGATGGTGGCTGGTGGTAATGGTGGCAGGTGGTGGTGGTAGGTGGTGATGGTGGCAGGTGGTGGTGGTGGCAGGTGGTGGTGGTAGGTGGTGATGGTGGCAGGTGGTGGTGGTAGGTGGTGATGGTGGCAGGTGGTGGTAGGTGGTGATGGTGGTAGGTGGTGGTGGTAGGAGGTGGTGGTAGGTGGTGGTGGTAGGTGGTGGTGATGGTGGCAGGTGGTGGTGGTAGGTGGTGGTGGTAGGAAGTGGTGATGGTGGCAGGTGGTGGTGGTAGGTGGTGGTGGTAGGAGGTGGTGATGGTGGCAGGTGGTGGTGGTAGGTGGTGATGGTGGCAGGTGGTGGTGGTAGGTGGTGGTGGTAGGAGGTGGTGGTGGTGGCAAGTGGTGGTGGTAGGTGGTGGTGGTAGGAGGTGGTGGTGGTAGGTGGTGGTGGTAGGTGGTGGTGGTAGAGGTGGTGGTGGTAGGTGGTGATGGTGGCAGGTGGTGGTGGTGGTAGGTGGTGATGGTGGCAGGTGGTGGTGGTAGGTGGTGATTGTGGTAGGTGGTGGTGGTAGGAGGTGGTGATGGTGGCAAGTGGTGGTGGTAGGTGGTGGTGGTAGGAGGTGGTGGTGGTAGGTGGTGGTGGTAGGTGATGGTGGCAAGTGGTGGTGGTAGGTGGTGGTGGTAGGTGGTGATGGTGGTAGGAGGTGGTGGTGGTGGCAAGTGGTGGTGGTAGGTAGGAGGTGGTGGTGGTGGCAAGTGGTGGTGGTAGGTGGTGATGGTGGCAGGTGGTGGTGGTAGGTGGTGATGGTGGCAGGTGGTGGTGGTGGTAGGTGGTGATGGTGGCAGGTGGTGGTGGTAGGTGGTGATGGTGGCAGGTGGTGGTGGTGGTAGGTGGTGATGGTGGCAGGTGGTGGTGGTAGGTGGTGGTGGTAGGTGGTGATGGTGGTAGGAGGTGGTGGTGGTGGCAAGTGGTGGTGGTAGGTAGGAGGTGGTGGTGGTGGCAAGTGGTGGTGGTAGGTGGTGATGGTGGCAGGTGGTGGTGGTAGGTGGTGATGGTGGCAGGTGGTGGTGGTGGTAGGTGGTGATGGTGGCAGGTGGTGGTGGTAGGTGGTGATGGTGGCAGGTGGTGGTGGTGGTAGGTGGTGATGGTGGCAGGTGGTGGTGGTAGGTGGTGATGGTGGTAGGTGGTGGTGGTAGGAGGTGGTGATGGTGGCAAGTGGTGGTGGTAGGTGGTGGTGGTAGGAGGTGGTGGTGGTAGGTGGTGGTGGTAGGTGGTGGTGGTAGGAGGTGGTGGTAGGTGGTGGTGGTAGGTGGTGATGGTGGTAGGAGGTGGTGGTGGTGGCAAGTGGTGGTGGTAGGTGGGAGGTGGTGGTGGTGGCAGGTGGTGGTGGTAGGTGGTGATGGTGGCAGGTGGTGGTGGTGGTGGTGGTAGGTGGTGATGGTGGCAGGTGGTGGTGGTGGTAGGTGGTGATGGTGGCAGGTGGTGGTGGTAGGTGGTGATGGTGGTAGGTGGTGGTGGTAGGAGGTGGTGATGGTGGCAAGTGGTGGTGGTAGGTGGTGGTGGTAGGTGGTGATGGTGGCAGGTGGTGGTGGTGGTAGGAGGTGGTGATGGTGGCAGGTGGTGGTGGTAGGTGGTGATGGTGGCAGGTGGTGGTGGTAGGTGGTGATGGTGGCAGGTGGTGGTGGTGGTAGGTGGTGATGGTGGCAGGTGGTGGTGGTAGGTGGTGATGGTGGTAGGTGGTGGTGGTAGGAGGTGGTGATGGTGGCAAGTGGTGGTGGTAGGTGGTGGTGGTAGGAGGTGGTGGTGGTAGGTGGTGGTGGTAGGTGGTGGCAGGTGGTGGTGGTAGGTGGTGGTGGCAGGAGGTGGTGATGGTGGCAAGTGGTGGTGGTAGGTGGTGGTGGTAGGAGGTGGTGGTGGTAGGTGGTGGTGGTAGGTGGTGGTGGTAGGAGGTGGTGGTAGGTGGTGGTGGTAGGTGGTGGTGGTGGCAGGTGGTGGTGGTAGGTGGTGGTGGTAGGAGGTGGTGATGGTGGCAAGTGGTGGTGGTGGTGGTGGTTGATGGTGGCAGGTGGTGGTGGTGGTAGGTGGTGATGGTGGCAGGTGGTGGTGGTAGGTGGTGATGGTGGTAGGTGGTGGTGGTAGGAGGTGGTGATGGTGGCAAGTGGTGGTGGTGGTAGGAGGTGGTGATGGTGGTAGGAGGTGGTGATGGTGGCAGGTGGTGGTGGTAGGTGGTGATGGTGGCAAGTGGTGGTGGTGGTAGGAGGTGGTGATGGTGGTAGGAGGTGGTGATGGTGGCAGGTGGTGGTGATGGTGGGTGGTGATGGTGGCGGGTGGTGGTGGTGGGAGGTGGTGATGGTGGGAGGAGGTGGTGGTAGGTGGTGATGGTGGCAGGTGGTGGTGGTGGCAGGTGGTGGTGGTGGTAGGTGGTGATGGTGGCATGTGGTGGTGGTTGGTGATGGTGGCAGGTGGTGGTGGTAGGTGGTGATGGTGGCAAGTGGTGGTGGTGGTAGGAGGTGGTGATGGTGGTAGGAGGTGGTGATGGTGGCAGGTGGTGGTGATGGTGGGTGGTGATGGTGGCGGGTGGTGGTGGTGGGAGGTGGTGATGGTGGGAGGAGGTGGTGGTAGGTGGTGATGGTGGCAGGTGGTGGTGGTGGCAGGTGGTGGTGGTGGTAGGTGGTGATGGTGGCATGTGGTGGTGGTTGGTGATGGTGGCAGGTGGTGGTGGTGGTGGTAGGTGGTGATGGTGGCAGGTGGTGGTGGTTGGTGATGGTGGCAGGTGGTGGTGGTTGGTGATGGTGGCAGGTGGTGGTAGGAGGTGGTGATGGTGGCAGTTGGTGGTGGTAGGTGTTGGTGGTAGGAGGTGGTGATGGTGTTGGTGGTAGGAGGTGGTGATGGTGTTGGTGGTAGGAGGTGGTGATGGTGGTAGCTGGTGGTGGTAGGTGGTGGTGGTGGCAGGTGGTGGTGGTAGGTGTGATGGTGGCAGGTGGTGTTGGTGGTAGGAGGTGGTAATGGTGGTAGCTGGTGGTGGTAGGTGGTGATGGTGGCAGGTGGTTGTAGGTGGTGATGGTGGCAGGTCGTGGTGGTAGTTGGTGGGTGGTAGATGGATGGTGGTAGATGCTAGTGGGTGGTAGATGGTAGTGGTAATGGGTGGTGGTAGGTGTGGGTGGTTGATGGTAGTGGTACTACCACCACCTGCACCCATCCACCACCCACCTACCACCACCTACCACCACCATGACCTATCAGGTGGTGATGGGTGGTGGTATGTGGATGTGTGATCATAGTAGGTGGGTGGTAGTGGTAGGTGGGTGGTAGTGGTAGTGGTGATAGTGACAATGATGGTGATATTGATAATGATGATGATCAGCCTGATCAATTACTGTAAACTACAGTGTAAGTACATAGTGATGTCTTGACTCTAACCTGTGACAGCCATTAAGGCTCCAAAACATTTAACCAGTGATAAAACAAATGCAATTCCCAGATATCCAGTGAGTGAAAATAACACTGCCAAACCATAGGTACGACCTGGATGCTGGAACAAGTAATCAATACCATAATCATTATAGTCAATAGTCAGTACAGTACAGTACAGTACAGTACAGTACAGTACAGTACAGTACAGTACAGTACAGTACAGTACAGTACAGTACAGTACAGTACAGTACAGTACAGTACAGTACAGTACAGTACAGTACAGTACAGTACAGTACAGTACAGAACAGTGCAGCACAGTGCAGTGTAGTACAGCACAGTACAGTACAGTACAGTACAGTACAGTACAGTACAGTACAGTACAGTACAGTACAGTACAGTACAGTATAGTCTGTCACTTACTTGAGCACAAAATTCAAATGGCTCTCTCAAGCCCCCAGATACAGCCAAACCAACCAAAATATAAAAAAAGCCAATACCATAAGAATACAGAATCTAAACAACAAGAATAAATTGCTGTAATTATAGTGTAAAGAACAACAAAATAAATAAATAGCAGACAAGATTTGGATTTGGCCACTGGAATTTGATTTCATTTGCTTATTGTAACCAGTGAGTTAACAATAATTATTTCTTATAGCATAAAATAATGCTCACCATTTCAGTGTTACTACTTGAATGAGCTCTCATTGCTTTTTCCTGGACATTCCCAATAACTGCATCTGCACAAAGGGCTAAGACTATTAAAATAATACCTGAAAAAATGTATATTACAATTAATTATATATATATATATATATCACAGTATAATATTCTAACTAATTAATATTCTAATTAACAATTAATATTCCAATTAATCAATTAATTAATTAATCATTTAACATTTAATTGATATTCTAACTAATTAATATGCTAATTAATCAAATAACAATTAATATTCTAATTAATTAACAATTAAATCACTAATTAATATTCTAATTCATTCATTCATTAATTCATTCATTCATTCATTCATTCATTCATTCATTCATTCATTCATTCATTCATTCATTCATTCAAATTTCATTTTAAAAAAATAGTTAATTTTATTAAATTAATATTCTAATTAAATTTCAATTTTAATGTGGTATATTAAGTTACCAGTTTGATCAAATTTTGGTGAGACTTCACTGTCAGCCAGAGTAAACAGGATTAATCCAACGCTCATTAGAACACAAGCAGCACAATCTACCAAGCCATATTTTTTCCCTTGAAAATGTAAAAGTGTAAAATCTAAGCACAAGTTTCAAAATTTTTGACAATAGCAATCTTGAAAATTCTACCTTGAATAAGAATTCCACCAATCATAACTGGAATAAGTTTACAGCACTTGAAAATAACCTTAAAAAATATAATTATATAAATTAAAAAATGGGGGATATTACATGAATGTGTATAGTACAATATATGTGCATTAGTACAGCTATTACCTGTGTGGGATAGTTTAAATAGCCCAAAGATGTATTTGACAAACCCATTGTGGAAACAGTTAGAAAAGCTAAAAAGGCATATGTTTGAAGAGGTATCCTATAAAAATATAATTGTTATGTTTAATTAATTAATTAATTAATTAATTAATTAATTAATTAATTATTTTTCTAATTTATGTATTAACTTTTTTTTTTAATTTATTAAATAAAAATTTAGTAATACCTTCTGTTAAATTCTTGTTGGCAATTACTTTCAATTATTCCAAATATTCCATAGCAGGCAAACTGAACTAATGTTAAATACCATCCAAATGGTTGGAAACCTTTTAAGCTAAATATTAATTCCTAAAAAATATTAAGAAGAAGGGAATGAAGAAAGGAAGGAAGGAAGGAAGGAAGGAAGGAAGGAAGGAAGGAAGGAAGGAAGGAAGGAAGGAAGGAAGGAAGGAAGGAAGGAAGGAAGGAAGGAAGGAAGGAAGGAAGGAAGGAAGGAAGGAAGGAAGGAAGGAAGGAAGGAAGGAAGGAAGGAAGGAAGCAAGGAAGGAAGGAAGGAAGGAAGCAAGGAGGGAGGGAGGGAAAGACAGAAGGGAAAAAGGAAGCAAGGAAGGAACGAAAGGAAGGGGAGAAGAAAAAAGGAATGAAAGAAAAAGAAAGAAAGAAAAGGAAAATAGGATGGGAAATAGCAAGTATAAACACTTACCTGAACATAACCATAAATTAAATAAAATACAAAAACTCCCCCACAGCAAACAGCCAATTGTGAAACTCTTGATAAATGATCAAGCGACATCCCAACAATTACCAGTTGGTGTTTAGGTTTGCTGGTGGCATTTTCCATAGCTGCCATAAAGATATTTGAGGTTCCCTCTTTGTCTAAATCGTCTAGAGTTATAGCAACACTTCGTTGATAATCATTTCTTGGACTAAAAGAATATCTTTTACCTGCCAGACTGGCGGACATCGAGAAAATCGTCTTTTTATTTCAATATTTATAAAGTGAAGTATTGAACTGCTGATGGGAGCATCCGCTGGCCATCAAAAATCGTGGCGATGACGTCATAGATAGGCGACGTGGAACTTAGAGAATATGGAGGGATAAGAGGGATAGGAAGGGATGGTAATAATAATTATTTCTAAAATAATAACTATTTCTAAAATAATAATTATAATATTAATATTTATAATTATAATAATTTATTCGAATTTTATAGAGTTATTTTCAACGTTTTTTTGCCGAGGAATAAAGATATAAGCTACGCAAATAACGAAATATTCTGGCTATTACATATAAAAGTATATTCCTAGGAATTAAAAAATTAGAAAATATTTGCAGCATGTAATAAAACATTTTTTATCGAATATTTTTCCAGACTTCCGGTCACCGGATAATTTAACCTGGGTACAATTTGCGGTTACGTGGTTGCCATGGTGAATAACATCATCATTCCGAAGCAGAAAATCAACAAAGATTGAGTTTTGTCCTTGTTTTGGTTTGGTTTGCAATCGTTTCATTTTATAAGGAAAGCTTGTTTATATTGTGTATCAATATGGTTAAGATAACTCCAGAGCTATTGGCGAGATGTCCAAGCCAAACAAAAAAGAAGAAAGGTGAAACACCACAACAGTATTTGAAAAGACTAACACATGTTTATCTGGCAGAGAAATTTATCGATGAAATAGTAAGTTGGGTTTTAATATCATAGCTCTAGTTTTTATTACTCTTACACTGATAAACACAAAATTATTTATTTCCACTAGTATATAAATGTTTCCACTAGTTTATACAATGATCAACGATGTTTTCTCCAAATATAAACCAAATATTTTAATATAAACAAATAAATTCTTCAACGCAGCCAGGTGAAAAACCAGACATACTTTAACGCTACTCTGGCTTAAAAAAATTTTGAACACATCTTAATTGATGTTGTTTGTTAATCAATGATTGGAATTAGCCAATCAATAAATCAAAATCAATCAATAGTTATTTATAATCAATTGATGATCCAATCAATAATTATTGATTGCTATTGTCATCAATTTTAAGACTCTAATACCAGATTATTGATTTCCATCGATTACCCATTTTATCAATTACATTGGGGTGACCTTGTAATTACTGTATATGTTCATCGTCCACTCACAAACACAATTAACCCATTCCTACCTGAGCTGGCCAAAAATGGTCCCTTTATTGTTTTACTCTGTCTAACACCAGATGATTTTACTCTATCAAAGGAAAAACCCTCAGACATCCTAGGCAGCAATGAGTTAACAAGTGATTAACCCATTCCTGTCTGAGCTGGTCAAAAACAGCTCCTTTATTGTTTTACTCTGTCTAACACCAGATGATTTTACTCTGTCAAAGGAAGAACCCTCAGACATCCTAGGCAGCAATCAGTTAATTATTTTCTTCATTATTTCTCTCTCATGTAGGATAATCTCTCAATGTGTAGGAACTTATCAGTGTTGTATCTTTACGACAACTGTATTAGTAAGATTGAAAATCTTGGCTTTGCAGTAAATCTAACACATCTATACCTACAGAAGAATAGAATCACAAAAATTGAAGGACTTGGAAACCTTAAAAGATTATCAAAACTGTAAGTGAATGTTAGATGGTCAGAAACTAATTATAATTGCTTGAAAAGAGTGACCAATCCCTTGCATGACCAATCCCCCGCTTGTAGCCAATATATGAGCACCATCCCCCCCTGCAAGACAGTACAAATTGCTATAATATACATTGTTATATAGCTAGAGTTTCACTGGATGCAACGATGACTGGCATTGGTTGGTTTGTGGTCACAAGATAGTAGTTAAATTTCAATGTCTGCCAAGCGGGCAATAATTGAGAACTTATTGCCTGCTCGGTCAATAAGTTTTCAATTGTTGCCCACTAAAACTTTGAACTCTTCACAGCATCCTATAAACAAAAGCTTGTTTGGTACGAAAAAAAGAATATTTATAGGTCTTCAAAGAATGTGTGAAGATTAACTGGAGAAATGTATTGCTGTTCTTTTGTTCTGAGACTTATATTTGTTTGTTTGATGTGAAATTACGGAGCCAGGTGAAATGTTTTCGTAAGTCTTTTAGTTTGTCTTTTGTGTACTTAGTTCCCTTGATAAACGTCGAAATTATTCAACGAAACTCAAGCTATATAACAATATAAAACACTTAATGTCTGATCCCTCGGGAAACAGTTAGTTTTGTTTTCCCTCCAAGCCTGGATATTAGCGTCCGGTGACGGACATTGTCCGGTACAAATTTGTCATTTCTAAGGTTTTGACAGTTACAAATTTGTTTGTGTCGGTCACTTTGTCCGGTACATTTTTTGGATCATTGTCAATTTTTATTGCAAAATCAACTATTATTTGTGTTGAATCGATTAATCAATCACGTTTCTTGAGAGCGAACGTGTTCCTGTTTACATTTCAAACTTAAAAAAATTGCAAAGGTCATCTTTAAAAAATGTTGCGTAAGGTATAGCTTAACGTCAGTCTTACAATGTCTGTGGGTCTGTAACATTTCAAAACGCAGCGTAACTTCTTGGAAGTGTAGCGCGGTAACTTCTCGGAAAGTATGGTAAATTATCTGAAAGCATGTTAACTTGTTAGAACGTAGTACACTTCTGAAGGTACAGTAGTTGAGTAACACGTTCTGAAAAGTTACTCAACTGCTGAGAAGTTACTCTTCAGAAGAACTACCTTCAGAAGTGTACTACGTTACTACGTTCTAACAAGTTAACATGCTTTCAGATAATTTACCCTAATTTCTGAGAAGTTACGCTACACTTCAAGACATTACACTGCGTTTTGAGATGTTACAGACTTACGGACAGATATATAACGTAGTTACATGGAACGTAGTGCAACGTCTTTGAATCGGAGAATGTAGTATTCTTCTCAGAACATAATATCTCTAAATGTGGCAAAATATCTCGGATAAGTTGTCTGAACGTAGCGTTACTTCTCAGAATGTAATGTAACTTTTCAGTACATAGCGTACTTTTCATAGCGTACTTTTCGGCATTGCTTTTGTGAACGTAACAACGTAAAAAGAAGTAATGGTTGATACAGAGGCAATGAAGAGTGGAGTAACTACTGAAAAAAGTTGCGAAGCTGATTCGGACCTTGTGACAGGTACATTTTGTTCTATGACAGGCACAATTTGATTGATGCTGGTCATTTTGGCAGGAAGGACAAAAAAAATTATATCCAGGCTTGTTTCCCTCGAGTCTCGATGTTTCCCTCGACTTCGTCTTGGGAAATATCAAGCTAGACTCTCGGGAAAACAAAACTGTTTCCCTCGGGGGCAGACATTAAGTGTAAAGTATGTACTGTATATACTCCAAGAATTGTTACATATTTCTTTTACTAGCTACAATAAATAATTAGTTTTCCTCTTCATCTGTTAGATATCTAGGTCATAACTCCATCACAGTCGTTGAAGGTTTAGAAACTCTGGACAATCTGAGTGAACTTCATATCGAGAATCAACAACTACCAGTTGGAGAAAAATTGTTATTTGACCCACGATCAATGAAAGCTGTCTCGGTAATTATTAATTGTAATATTAACTCACAAGCAACACATACTTTCACCTCTGGTTAGAGATTAAAATTAAAATTTCACCTTGGCTGCATGTGAGGAGTGGTGCCTAATACCAGTTTAGCTTCACCAAACACCACAGGTTTTCACTGGTTTGTTTTGGTTTCCTCCAGTAGTAACACTGGACCAATGAAGGATGGTCCTTAATTACTGTAGTTCTATGTACTTAAGATATGACTGATACGGTTATCCAGTATAAATAAAGTTAGTTTAGTTTACTCTGGTTTCCTCCTGTAGCAACACTGGACCAATGAAGGATGGTCCTTACTGGACCTCTAGGAAGAACAGTTTAGATATGACTGATAAAGTTAGTTTAGTTTACTCTGGTTTCCTTCTGTAGTAACATTGGATCAATGAGGGATGGTCCTTACTGGACCTCTAGGAAGAACAGTTTAGATATGACTGATAGAGTTATCCAGTATAAATAAAGTTAGTTTAGTTTACTCTGGTTTCCTTCTGTAGTAACACTGGACCAATGAGGAATGATCCTTACTGGACCTCTAAGAAGAACAATTTAGAAACAACTGATAGGGTTATCCAGTATAAATAAAGTTAGTTTAGTTTACTCTAGTTTCCTCCTGTAGTAACACTGGATCAATGAGGGATGATCCTTACTGGACCTCTAGGAAGAACAGTTTAGATATGACTGATAGAGTTATCCAGTATAAATAAAGTTAGTTTAGTTTACTCTGGTTTCCTTCTGTAGTAACACTGGACCAATGAGGAATGATCCTTACTGGACCTCTAAGAAGAACAATTTAGAAACAACTGATAGGGTTATCCAGTATAAATAAAGTTAGTTTAGTTTACTCTAGTTTCCTCCTGTAGTAACACTGGATCAATGAGGGATGATCCTTACTGGACCTCTAGGAAGAACAGTTTAGATATGACTGATAGAGTTATCCAGTATAAATAAAGTTAGTTTAGTTTACTCTGGTTTAATCCTCCTGTAGTAACACTGGATCAATGAGGGAGAGTCTTTAGTGGACCTCTAGGAAGAACAGTTTTGATATGATAGCTAGGTATATCCATGAATAAAGTTAGTTTAATACTGTAGTTTAATACCTGTACTGTACTAACACATGCAGTAACACTGGACCAATGAGAGATGGTCCTTACTGGACTTATCCAGTATAAATAAAGTGAAAATAAAGTGAAATTAAATGGCCCCATTACAGCTGTCTGTAGTAACATGTAAATTGTGTGGTTTTGTAGAGATGTCTCAATGTTTTAAACATTTCTGGGAACAACATTGATCATCTTGAAGAACTTCATTGTCTCTCTCAATTAATACATCTGAATGCAGAGCACAACAGAATTTATGAAACTAAGGTAATAATTCTTAAAGTGGCTATACAGTATGAAGTGAAAAATACGTTGGCATTTTTTTTGTTTTATTGTACAGCGGAGCATGACAGGAGCACTCACTGCATCTGATGCGTAGTTTTCGCACTATCAACTCTCAAAATTTGCTGTGGAATTTTGGCGAAATTTGGGCTTCTTGGTAACAATGCCTTATGACGTACGCAGATGCACAGTTGTCCATCTGCGTACGTCATAAGCATTGTTTCCAAAAGCCAAATTTTTCTCCAAGAACGACTAGCCAAAGCAAACTTTGAGAGTTTATAGCGCAAAAACTACGCATTAGATTCTCTTCAAATTTTCAGTGAGTGCTCCTGTCATGCTCCTCTGTACAATAAAACAACAAAAATGCCAACGAATTTTCATTTCATAGACACTTTAACAGAAATGAGGATAAAACATTGCTTAGAATTATGTAATGCTACAGTAAGATGCAGATAATGTTGGAATACATTATATTTCTTTAAAATAGGAACTGACAAAGGCATTAAGGATCTGGCCATCACTGTTTCGATTGGACCTGACTGGTAATCCAGTGTGCGAGAAGAAGAAATACAGGGATCGTGTGCTGGTCATGTCAAGTACTTTAGGTATAAATTACACTTAGAAATGTATATATGGTTTTAATTTATATGGGGATCAATTAACACTTTGAAGCTTGAAGATGTCAGTCTTTAGTATTTTATTCTGGCTAATGCCAGACAATTTTATTCAGCTTATAAGCACAAGGTCCAGGCCTCAAAGTGTTAAATGAATTATCTGTGTCCCTTATATAAATTATGTACATGAAATATCTGAAAATTGATTTATTTTGATTATTTTAGTAATGTTAGATGGTAAAGAAATAAGTGCTACAACGAAAAAATTTCTTATCAACTGGAAAGCAAACCGTGAAGCAAGGAAGAGGCAACTAATGGAAAAAGAAAAACGACAAAGGGAACAGAAGACCAGCACAGTTACAGAACCAGATAGCAATACAATTTACTTCCAAACTGTTCCACCAACGCTACCCCAACTGCACGGTGTCTCAACCATTGGCGCATACCAACGAGGTCAACTCACGTTAACAGGCAGTACAAGAGAGAGTACATTCTCAAGCAATATTGAAGGATCAAAGATACACCAACACCCAACAAGGTACGCCATTGGCAAATAATGCTAACCCTTTCATTCCCATCGATGCCATTATTTTTTACTCTGTCTAACACCAGACAATTTTACTCGTCAAGGGAAGGACCTCACTCTTCAATTAGGGAGTTCCTGTTTACATGGTACTGGACGAATTCAGATCCGGTCTCGAATTAGTATGGTTCCATCTGTTTACACAGAAGAAAAATTCAGAACCAGTCCCAAATTAGTACGGTTTCACCTGTTTACACAGTGAAATAGGATGAATTTGACACTGGTCTTGATTTCGTCCAGTACCATGTAAACATAGCCTTAAAGTGCCACTAACCCCCCCAAAAATTTTTCGTAAATCTAAAAGCCCTTATTGAGTGGATTAGTCCAGTGAATAAATTATTGGTATTGGACACTTCTTTGCAGGTCTTCTGTAGACCACCAAAGTTGCAAAAATTGGCATATGCATGTCCCATGGTGGAGAAGGAAAGGGAATGAGTATTTTCCTGGTGTGACGTCAGACAAGCCAAACAAGGAACTCATTTGAGCTCTGTCTGCTGAATGCATAGAATTTTTACATTGAGTTAGTTGGGAAAATGAATTTTCAACCCAAAAAGTTCTATGTATTCACCAGACAGAGCTCAAAGGAGTTCCTTGTTTGACTTGTCTGACGTAACACCAGGTATATACCCATTCCCTTTCCTACTCTGCCATGGGACATGGAGATGCAACTTTGGTTGTCTACAGAAGATCAATGAAACGTCCAATACCAATAATTTATTAACTGGCCTAATCCACTCAATAAGGGCTCTTAGATTTGCAAGAAGAAGTTTTTGGGGTTAGTGGCACTTTAAAGTGTTAAAGTAATCCAATTATAGTTGCATCATGTTTTTGTTATATTCCTACAAAATTATATAGTTAAATTCCTTCTACAGTATTACAAGAGACCAGGGATGCATTAGTTCTCTCTAATGTAAATGACAAATGCAGTAATATAAATACTCAAATGCAGTGGCATAGGAAGCACTTTGTTCAGGGGGGCACAGTTTCAAAAGGGCACAAAGTTGGAGGGGGGGTTGCCCCAGTTCCTATGCCTGCTCAAATGCATGGTTACAGACAGTGTCTTCTTGCCTGATCGAGCTGGCCAAAAACAAACCTTTTCATGTTTTACTTGGTCTTTAACTTAGGTATATACAACTCTTGTCTAGATAAGTCTTTGCATTAAAACTTTTGTTTTAATTCACTTACAGATTTCCAAACATATTTTCATCTCAAAGACAAGTCTCGTCAAGTGGCCAGCCTGTGGTGGCACTACAGACTGTCGAGTTTTAACAAATTCTAAATACAGTAAAAAATTAAAGAATAATAGTTATATCTACGAGTATCATAATATATTACACGACCAATATTACTGTTTTGAGTTTTTTTGAAAAATGACATGAGAGTCAAGTGAAACTTCAAAAGTTGAGTGAGTGTCTTATTTAGACCTTTTTGATATCAGATATCATTTGTATAGAAAAAATTTGTATAGAACATTTTTGTAAATGACTGTTAAATATCAAGAGATGTTTTGTGATGAAAATTATTAATAATAAAAAGACAAAATTTAAAAAATCAATTGTTTTAATCTAACTATTACATCAAATGAATGGATATTATTGTTTAGTGTAAATAGTGTCAGTTATTGTTAAGTAGTTTGAACCTATTTACACTGTCTAGTGAATTGATTGACAATCAAGCCAATGTGAGATTATATTACAATGTAATGAATAACTATCATGCAGCATGATTATAAAATGTACAATTGATTATACTTAACAATGATCGGATCATCTATAACAACCCTGCACAGCATGATGCTGGAATGATTAAAAGCACCCCCTTCCTTTGAATGGACAACAACTTGTTAGGGTTGTCTCAAAAAACCAGAGTACAAATGCAGTGTCATGTCAGCTGATAAACAAGTTGCAAAAACACACATAAAAATACAAAAAAATGAAGCACACAAAAAAATGTAAATGTTTTTCTAGCTGTTTAAAATGAAGTCTGTTCAGTTTTGTTATTAAATACAACCTCGCTTTCTTCCTCATAATTAGCATTTTCAAACTCATCTTGAAACCAGTGTGACATTACACCAGAACAATAACAATCTCCCATCACATTGACAGCTGTTCGAACACGATCCCTAAAAATAAAAGAATTCACAATTTTAATAATCCACAAAGGACAGCTGATGGTTATGATAATGGTGGTGATGTTGCTGGTGATTGTAGTGGTGATGATCATGCTGTTAGTGATGGTGATTATGATGGTAATGGTGATGATGGTAATGGTGATGATGTTAATGGTGATAATGGTAATGATGCATGGTGATGATGATGGTAATGGTGATGATGCTAATGGTGATGAAGGTAATGATGCATGGTGATGATGATGGTAATGGTGATGATGGTGGTAATGGTGATGATGGTAATGGTAATGATGCATGGTAATGATGATGACGGTAATGATGCATGTTGATGATGGTAATGGTGATGATGGTAAATGATGCATGGTGATGATGATGGTAATGGTGATGATGGTAATGGTGATAATGGTAATGATGCGTGGTGATTATGGTAATGGTGAAGATGGTAATGGTGATTATGGTAATGATGGTGGTAATAAAATAATGTGAAGTAATAAAGGGTATGGTGCTAGTATTTTATTATGGTGATAATGATCATGATCTTGTCTTATCATTCACACAACTCCAAACTACAAAACTTCAAACATAATGTACCATTAGCAGGTACTGTATATGTACTTACAGAAACCACTCAACTGCCAGAATTGGACCAATGTCATCTGTAGGCAACCCACATGCCTCTAGCACTACAATAACATAGACCAACCCAGCAGCAGGCACCCCAGCAGCTCCCATAGACACCAGTGTTGCGACAATACTAAAACAACAATATTAATACTTTAATAAGAAGAAAACGAAAACAAGACAAGATATAAATTAAATATGCAATGCATTCAGTCATTGATGGTACCAATGTACCATGAATTGCATTTGGCAGGTCTGCACCCAAAAAAGTCAAATTTATAACCTTCTCAACCTAACTACATAACTATACATGTAGTACATTCAAAAACTCATTAATAACTCATGAGGAAAACACAAAAGAAAATCATGACCGTATCGTATCTTTATATGTGATAAAGATTTCTCCTGATTTACATAAACTTTAGCTTTGATTTTCTTGGCTTAGGCAAAGTTATTTTTCAAACTAACTCCGCCAATCAACTTACCAAGTGGTTTGTTTTTGAAGCCGTATAATAAACTCGCAGTTCGTGTTTTATCAGATATAAAAACACTCGGCTTCCCCTCGTGTCTTTATATCTGATAAAACACTTCTGCTCGTTTATTATACAGTACATACAGTATTCAGTAACCACCTTACCAAATCAGTAGAATTCTTCCAAATGTTAGATCATAGTTATTCAACTGGGCAACATAAATGGCTGTGATTGCCTCATATAAAGATCCACCATCCATGTTTAAAGTTGCTCCAACTGGCAGAACAAATCTTGTAATTTTTGGACTAATTTTATTATTTTTTTCCATGCATGTGATTGTAACTGGAAGGGTGGCAGCGCTAAAATAACACAGTGAGAAAGTCAGAAAATGGAATAATTAGTTCTGGGACAGCTTTAAGCAAACTCAGGGGAGAATAATGACATTGTAATTCATATTAGGTGCTACAGTACTCTTCAGGAGTAAAATTGACCATGGTTGGATTCCAACTCACAAGCTTACTAGTCCAATGCTCTCTATAAGCTGAGCTAGATACATGGCCAAGTTGAGAGCAGGTCATGGAATGATGGTACTTAATATATTTCATATTTCTTTCAATAATTAATTAATATAATATTATTTCCAAGAACTGAAATATGTTAACTTAATTATTACCTTGAAGATGTTCCAAATGCAGTCACAACAGCCTCAATCATACCAAAAAAAAACTTGACAGGATTTTTTCTCGTGAACAAGAAGTACAATAGTGGATAAACACAAAAGGAATGTATTATTAAACCACTAACACAAGTTGCAATGTACAACCCTAAGGATTTAAAAACACCGATAATGTCTGGTGCACTCACAACTGCTCCACAAACCAAGAAACAAATACCCACAGGAGAAAGCCTAAAAAACAAAGACAGAAAAATTGAACATTTTAAGACATGGTGTACTCTAGAACATGTTTTGGCAGGTGGTGTTTCACTTAGGTGCAAGCAACTCCACTTAATGTGGGTATCTAATCCCCAAAGTTTACCAATTGAATTGAAAATAATCATTTTTATGAAAAATCATTATAAGAAATGGCTGAAATTTCAGCTCAACCCAAACTTACCATATGACAAATGTCACAATTTTCATTGTAACTTCTAACAAAATTTGAAAAAAGATCACCATTGGCATACCAGTCTCTCCTAACTGTCCAAGAATTGTTCCAAACACCACAGCAAACATAATCAAACCTAACATATTTGTTCCAGGAACTTTCTTAATACCATCATACTCGTAAATTACTTTCATACTAATCTGTGTTGCGTTTTTATCAGAGGTAAATTTCCAAGGATTGAGTTGCTTTAATGTTAACATTTTATACATGGTTGCTGGTGAAGAGTTTGATCCTACAGCACTTTCTTCAAAAGAGTAGTTTGTTGGGATAGCTTTATATTTGGTTCTCACCTATAGTTAATTCACAAAGAAAATGAAATAACGATAATTATGATCATAATGATGATGATTATGAATATTATGATCATCATTGTGAATAAATCACTCTCTAAATTACTTCTTGTCTACTTTAATATTAATTTTACTCTGCCTAACACCAGATGATTTTCCTCGTCAAGGGGAGAGCTCCTGAACCCTGGCCAATAAAGGGTTAATTACAACAAAATTATAGTAAAACAAATCATGCAAAATTAATTTAACTCAGCCATTCCTGCCTAACTAGCTGGCCAAAAAATGACCCCTTTGTTGTTTTAGTCTGTCTAACACCAGACATTTTTAATCATCAGAGGGCAGGGGCGTAGCCAGGGTCTTGGGTTTGGGGGGATGAGAACCTCGGTCTCCTAGGGGTGTCCGGGGGCATGCCCCCCCGGAAAATTTTGGATTTCTAGGGTCTCGGAAACACTATTTCCTGCATTTTGAGGCAAGTATTTAAGAGTAATCTGAAAGCAATAAATTACATAATTTTGTTGAAATCAAACCAGAACATAGAATGATACATATACGTCAGAATATCTTTAGATTTATTTATAAACAAGTTGTAAATGTAAAAACAGGTTGGAAGCATTTTGTATAGACCCTTACTATTGTAATTTATAGCATATGCATTCCTGCAATATATATAACACGTCACTATCTACTCACTTGGACTTAAAACAACTGTACCCCCCCCCCTACAAGTTTCTCCATGGATTTAAACTTTTCACGAGAACGTTCTTGGAGACCATTGGGGGGGTGACCGCCCCCCCTTGGCTACGCCCCTGTCAGAGGGAGAAGTGGAGAACCCTGGCTGACACATTGACATTCGCACATACCTTTGCGAATTGTTTATAAATAAATCCTGGGCAGCACTATAGGTTAATGTAAATACATGTACTGTATAAAAAAAGTGATTAACAAATATCCTTACTGAAGCAAAAGCTGCATCAACCAAATTATCTGGAAATAAGTTTCTGTAAAAATTAGAAAAAAACACAACTTGTAGAGTTGTAACATATTGAAGAGTTAAGGAATTACAACAGAAATTGGACGATCGAGACAATGTTTTACTAGTAAGCTAAGTTTGCACTTTATTTTATTCTCTAGCTAGGATTTCTAAATCCTAGACAGGCAGAACTTAATTGACCAATAAGCTTTGCGAAACTGAGGCATGTGACTAACTGACCATATGCATGTGACGACCACAGTGCCTTCTTTCTTTTCGACTGAGTGAGAGTGAGTGAGCTTTCTCGTCTCAGATGTGTTTTGTTTGTTCATAGACGTAGTTATTGGGCAGTAATGTCGCTGGCAAGTATCTTGATATTATTATATACACTTACAATCGCACACGCCGTTCATTAAATGAACTTGCAGGTGACACTTTCTAGGTAAACATGAAGCTGTGTAATAAGGCGAAGAGACTTGACATATTGAACGCTGTACATGTGTGGAAATAATACTTTCTTTCTTTGCTTTCCTGACGTCTGATCACTCGTCTCGATGTGTTCTGTGTGTTCACAGACATAGTTATTGGTCAGTAATGTCGCTGGCAAGTATCTTGATATTATATACACTTACAATCGCACACGCCGTTGATAGTTGTGTTGATACTTAATATCTGAAGAGACTCGACATATGAACGCTGTGTACATACGTGGAAATACGTCAATAAATACAGGCAATCGTGTTTTGTTATTGCAAATTGTGTTTTCTATCGGAGAATTGAATTGCGTTTTGACTTTTGTCTGTGACCAATGTGTTTAATAGACTTTAGACCTTAGCACTGCATAGCACTGATTTTGCAGTAGCCCGAGTGAACGCCTGACCAGGCGTCTTGTTTTAATCTTAAAATATTTCAACTACATGTAGTACTTGTCAAACAAGCTTTAAGTTAAACTATATGGTAAAACAACAAACGTTATATAAACCAAACTGATTGATCTGGATGATAAATTAGTTTCTTGGCTTGCTGCCGAAGCAATCACTAGTACTTGACACCGCGAACTTGCCTATAAAACGGAATTGATGATCAACATTCGAAAAAAGTAGCAACATTTTTTGCAACAATTATTGCAACAATATGTAGCAATATTACTGTAAATGTAACAAAGTTGTAGCAAATCAGCTCTTTATTTTGTAGCTGTGGCGATTCATTTTTTGACCTTTAAAGTTATTAATATTACGTAGGCCTTGATTAACGATACAGTACAGAAATAAAACTTACCGAATCAAATCGAGAACTGAATCAAGTGGTTTAATGACTCCCTCTTCAGGTTTTGTTTCCTTCGTATTCGCCTCACCAGGCTTAATACTAACAACCAAAACTATACCAAGAATCGCCGCCAAAATTGTTGTAGTAAGGTAATAGAGTAAAGTTCTTCGACCCATTTTCCCGGCTTGTTTAGCATCGAGTTCAGCGACAGCCAAGAGAACACTCGATACGATTAAAGGAAGAACTAACAGTTTTAACATTCGAACTAGAATCTCCCCAGGAAAAGCAAGAAGCATAGCGTATTCTTTGGGTGGAGGACTGGTTGACGATTGAACTGTATCGTGTAGAACAACACCAAGGATGAAGCCAAGGACAACACCAATTAAAATGAGCACCAAGATAAGATGTTGTCCGATGAAGTTTAGGAAGGAAGACCAGTGCCTTGTTACCCGCATCCTGACCAATGCTTATTATTAAAGTCCAAAATAAAGTATTCAGTTGTGCAACACCACTTTTCTAGTTAGTATACGTATAATATTTCGACCTTGACTGAGAGAAGAGTTTAGGAGGTTATTGCACTATTTATCTTATTAATATCTGAAATTCTTATACATCACTCTGCGATTTGATTGGCGAACTGACAGAATGAAAACAAAGACCAATCTTTAATGACCAGTAGGGCAAGAGTGCTTGTTTAGATAAGAAAGAAAAACGTGTCCTGCATATTACATTAAACTAAGAGTTCTTTATCAGAAGTGAAATGCTGCCATTGAAAAGCGAAGGATGAAACAATTGTCTGCAACCGTGCATGTCAATATGCTATGAGGAGGCATGCTATGAGGCGCCAGGTGTAAATAAATTATTTAACAAATTTTAGCGTTCAATTTTTCATGGTTTACAAACAATCACAAAAAATTGTTGATTATTTACAAATAATCATTCTAAACCATTTTGATTATTTACAAACAAACATTCTAAACATTGTGATTATTTACAAACAAACATTTTAAACATTGTGATTATTTACAAACAAACATTCTTCACAGAATGTTTCTTTATAAATAATCATTTCACGCCAAATGCTTATTTGGAAACAATCAAACTCACGCGAATGCTTCTTTATAAACAATCATTCGCCGCTATGTGATTGTTTATAAACAAATAAGCATTCTTCACTAAATGTTTATTTAGAATTTTTCACGTTACGGCCGGTGGTTAACGATATATAGCAAACATCCCTGTGTAAACAACTCATTTTATATGTTTCATTTACTTGGCAGGGCATCGCAAAAAGCCTTTGGAAAATCTATAATAAATACTGATAATAAAAAATCTATAATAAATAGTCTTATAAACAAAAAATTAACGATATTATATTATATTATAATTATTAATTACTATTATTATTATTATTTTTATTATTATTATTATTATTATTTTGATTATTATTATTATTATTATTATTATTATTATTAATATTATTATTATTATTATTTTCATTAATATTATTTTCATTATTATTATTATTATCATTATTATTATTATTGTTATTTTCATTATTATTATTATTTTGATTACTTTGATTATTTTGATTATTATTATTATTATTATTT
>OZ036016.1:5818213-5878213 GCA_964035015.1 Corallium rubrum
CAGAAACCAAAATGTCTAGCATCTCTGCACCTTCTTCAATCCCCTCCATATCTTCACTCCCAAGCGTTGTATCATAATTACCTTGACCCTCTGCTGTCTCATCCATTGTTCCTGCTGTTTCCATTTGTTGTTCATTATAATTCATCGCCGCCTCAATAACCCCGTGCAATCTGACAACCGACTCCCTTGCCAAAACACGTCTTTTCTTTCTCAAACACAAACGTCCAAACTTTCTATTCCTTCTCTGTCTCAACCTCTCTGTCAATTTCCCCGTTTCCACATCCAAATCCTTTAACCAAGTCTCCACAATCGCATCACCTCTTCTTTCCCTCAACATTGAGGGAAAGAAGAGGTGATGCGATTGAGATTGAATGAGATTGAATGAATATTTAATTGTATGGTAATCTTACAGTAGGTATAAAGGAACTCTAATTTGTGACTCGAATATTATGATTTGAAGAAGGGGCAGTGCCCCGAAACGTACGTATGTACAAGAAATAAAGTTATATATTTTGATGTTTTATATATATATATATATATAATATATATATATATATATAATATATATATATATAATATATATATATATATATATATATATATATGATACAAATGATACAATAGAAGACAGCTGGAAAATATAAACTAAACAAAAAAATGTTTTGATTATTTTTGTTGGGAATTAATTAAAATTAATGTTTGGTTTAAGAACAACAATGTCTAGATTGACACTGCTGTTTAAACATAGATAATGGAAGGGGAACTAGACAGGAAACTTAAAACGATGTTACGAAACCAGAAATGTTTGTTTGCACAACTTGCTATGATGATTATAGAATATAGTTTATAGTCTACACTCGAATTTTCTTTCACCCAAAATCCTTAGAACACGCTATGTAATCGAGTGAAATGCCCAATATTACTTATATTATACCCAATTCTCTCTTGGCATTACCACCTTATTATATATACAGAACTCGCGATCAAGCTCTCGGCAACGCCCTCCGTGGCTCAGTGGTCAGAGCATTGCACTAGAATTGCAAGGTCGTGGGTTCAATTCCTGCCGGAAGGCCTGTGTAGTTGCATATTTTGCAACTGGTCCCGGTTTGGTCTTATAATGTATATATTCTACACTCGAATTTTCCTTCACCCAAAATCCTTAGAACACGCTATGTAATCGAGTGAAATGCCCAATATTACTTATGATAATTATACACTTATAAGCGGTTAATGCACCTAATGGGTGATCCAATATGGCCAGGATCAACCATTGTGGAAATTAAACAATAGTGTAATATCACTTAAGTTCAGTAGTGTCTGATATTAGTAACATGATTTAAATAATACAAGTAGAAACACTGCAATATGATTGGCTACTTGGCTACACCACGTGCACTCTGGGTAAGAAGGGAAATTTCTCAAACTCATTAACAATTCATGAGCTGATAAGCCAACCAAAGAAAAATATTTGATCATGTGTAGGTGGTTTGAAACCCGGTAAAGGTCGCGCAAACTGAATTGATAATTGAGAAATCAGATAATAAACGGCACAAACTAAAGACCGTTTATTACCACATTTCTTAATTATAAATTCAACATATGAGCCTTCGAACCAATATCACCAAGTCCTCACGCGAACTCTACAAAATCGTGTTTTATCAGGGGTTACAAACACTCGAGAACAACAAAAATCACTTGGCCTATTTATAGTATATATATATGACCTCGTAATTTTCCATGCTCTCTCGTGTTTGTAAAACATTCGAAAATAAAATATAATAAAAATTATTGTCTCATATGAAAATTACTCGGTTAACGGCCTCGTGATTTTCATTGTCCTCTCGTGTTTGTCATCCCTGGTAAAATACTCCCACCCGTTTAGGAAATATTAGATCTTGGTCAACACGAGAAATAAATTTCCAATTTCCAAGCATTCATGTATTGTTCTGCTTATTATATAAAAAATAGTTCTCAAAAAAGAACAGGGGCGTAGCATGCAGCATTTTGAAAGGTGGGGGGGAGACGAAATCAGAATAAATTTTTAGGGGGATCTGGGGGCATGCTCCCTCGGGAAATCGAGAGTCGCTGAAATGCCATTTCCTGGCTTGTGGAGGAAGATTTTACAGACTTTAAAGATTAAAAAACGTCATATAAAATACTCAAAACATGTAAACGTCACATAGATACTCAAAGTGCATACACTCAGTAGATTGAATACACTGTTTACAGTTTATCTCCTGACATAATTCATATTGCATCAGCTTTGCAGTTAACATGTCTGTTGTTGGGGGAGCCGCGGCTCCCACAGCTCCCCCCTGGCTACGCCACTGAAAAAGAATATCATAGCCTTCCCGTCTCTGTAAGAAATTAGTTGGAGAGAAGTTTCTGTAAGCTGAGAGAGCGATGTCTTTTAGCTTCGTCGAGCGTTATTATGAAACAAAATTTACGAAATTTAACTTATGGTATATAGCTTCAGTGGCGGATTACCCGGGCTTGCAAGAGGCCCGTAATTTCCAGGGAATGGATTTTTCATTAAGATTAATTGTTATATGAATATCAGGGCCGTATCGTACACTGCCTTACCCTGGCCCAGAGGTTTTGGAGGTTGTCCACTTGTCCGTCAAAAAATTTGGAGGTTTGGAGAACTGATCACTATAAAACGAGCTATCGGCCATATTTGGTGCGAGGCGAAAAAAAAGCCGGCAAAAACCGAAGGCGCGAGGCGAAAAAAAACGCGGGAGGCGCGAGGCGAAAAAAACGCGGAGAAAGGGGATAATAGAGAGATCAGAGGATAATACAGAATCCCTCTGGTTCCCAGGGTAACACTGCCTCAGCATGCAGGAAATGGCGTTTCCGAGACTCTAAATTCAAAAAAATTTCCGGAAAATATCGTCATAAAGGCCCGTGAATTTTATTTAGCCTACAGACCCCGAAACTGGTAATCCTCTAGTGGATAGACTGCTCAGCAAAAAGATACTTTACTTTACCAACCCAAACTGAAAACACCAAGGGCGGCGGAACAGGGGGGCTAAGGGGCTATACCCCCCCCGAAATATTTTTAGGTGTGACGATAATAATGAGTCAGTTCGTATAAAGAACGTAATGCAAAGTATGAAACTAAAAAGAATAATTTAGAAATGTTTAAAGTGTCTATGAAACGAAAATTAAGTTTGTCTTATTTGAAAGAACACTTAAAATGATAGAGTAACATCTTTTGCAGTTTTTCGTTTCCTTGCTTCGTTCTTGAGATATTTCAGTTTGTTTGATGTAAATGTCGCATGTTGCGACATCACGCGTGCATATTGAGTTATCGAAAAACGTTATATATCTTTGCTATTGTTAAATATAATCACTTGAAAATCTACATGTCTAGTGTTCTGGACGAAACACACGCACATGCTTCCCTCGAATTATTTTGGTTTGATAATAGCAAAGATACTGTATATAACTTTTTTCAATAACTCATTATGCACATGTGACGTTAAAATGTTTAATTTGCATATCAAACAACTGAAATATCTCAAGAACGAAGCAAGGAAACAAAAAACTTCAAAAGATATTACTCTATAATTTTAAGTGTTCTTTGAAATAAGACAGACTTCATTTCCGTTTCATAGGCACTTTAATAATAAGAAGTACGGATATTCAGCGAAAGACAAAAGGTTACTAGAAGGTCTGATACGTGTAATATGTTTCCTGGTGTAATAATTTAAACCGAAAAGGAGTCGCAAGAGACAGGGAAATCTCCCACAGTTTCCATAGCTACCCTCTTGCTTTAAACGCTCACCAGTCAGGGACTCAACAGCCGGAATGCGAAAAATTATTTAAATCATTGACGAAAGGTTAAAATGCCACGCCCCTGTACCACAATTTTTTGCTGAATTAGCCCCCCAATATAAAACATCTTCCGCCGCCATTGGAAAACACTAACAACGTATAAAATTGAAGTGAAAATTGGCTATTGCTGTCTTATTTAACTAGCTGACTCTATGAATCAACACAAAGTAATTCACAGTTTACTCAACAAAATATGATTGACAAATATAGATTACAGTTTAATTTATATAAATACAGCTCACCGTCCGTTCAAACTGGTAATTCTTTGAAAACGGACCTGGCACCACATCGAGGTTGGTGTGTTCTCTAATTGCCAAAGTTAAGCTGCTTGTAACTGTGAAAGAAAAAAACAGCAAAGATTGTCAGTTCAGAAGTCTTCTTCAGGTATATACAACGCATGTCTAGCCATAAACTTTAAAAGATTTATTTGTAAATCTGTCTTGTAAAATTCTCGCAACGTGGAAAAATCTAAGAATTCTGCTCAGAAAAGGTCCCTAAAATTAACAAGCCTTTTCGTTTTCTGAATAGATTTTTTTATAGAAAAGATTTTATGGTACAGAATAGCGTGTGTTTTATAGTTTCTATTATAATAGAAAACATTCGTTGACCAGTTAATGTTTAAATAAGAAAATAGAAAACACACTGGGTTGTGGTTGCTGTAGAGCGTTGCCCCTCACCACAATAAGAACGTAAGTTAAATTCGATCAAACGCGTTATGGTACTTGGATGGCCTACCTACGAATTCCCCAAAACTGAAATATTCAACCAAAATATTTTTTATTGAAATATCGTTTTGCTCGAAAATTCTGCTTCACCGAAACGCCCCTTTATTTGAAAATTTCACCACGTCAAAAATGGTTTCTCGAAATTTAAAAAGAACAACTTAACCGCTATAGCGTGGAGTACTGAGTTGTTGTTGGTCCTCTCAGTTTTGAGCTTCAAAAGTTTTTATTTCTACTTAGATGACGTTGTATCATAATTCTTTTTTTTTAGAATGAATGCGTGGACGACAAAATCTTGGATTTTTATCCTTCAGGTTACCATCATGTTAAAGTGTGAGTTTCGTTAACCTTTGAACGAAGATTTGTATAAAAATAAGAATGGGGAAAGGGTGATGATGAGGGAGAGGGGGTGTAATGAGAAAAATGCGGAGGAAGAGAGACGATGGAAGAACGGTGCAGTGAGGGGGGATGACGGGAGAGAGGTGAGAGGAAATGACGAAAGAGGGGTGGGGGTGACTGAAGAGAAGTGCAGTGAGGGGGAATGACGCGGGAAAGAGGTGGAGGGAGCTAGATTACGAAAAAAAGGTGGGGTGACGGAAGACATGTGGGGGGTGGGGGGGGTGTGGGGTGTGGGGGGGGGGGTGATGACGGAAGACAGGTGGGGGAGATGACGGAAGACAGGTGGGGGAGGAGATGACGGAAGACAGGTGGGGGAGATGACGGAAGACAGGTGGGGGAGGAGATGACGGAAGACAGGTGGGGGAGGAGATGACGGAAGACAGGTGGGGGAGGAGATGATGGAAGACAGGTGGGGGAGGAGATGATGGAAGACAGGTGGGGGAGGAGATGATGGAAGACAGGTGGGGGAGGAGATGATGGAAGACAGGTGGGGGAGGAGATGATGGAAGACAGGTGGGGGAGGAGATGACGGAAGACAGGTGGGGGAGGAGATGATGGAAGACAGGTGGGGGAGGAGATGACGGAAGACAGGTGGGGGAGGAGATGATGGAAGACAGGTGGGGGAGGGGATGACGGAAGACAGGTGGGGGAGGAGATGATGGAAGACAGGTGGGGGAGGAGATGATGGAAGACAGGTGGGGGAGGGGATGATGGAAGACAGGTGGGGGAGGAGATGACGGAAGACAGGTGGGGGAGGGGATGATGGAAGACAGGTGGGGGAGGAGATGATGGAAGACAGGTGGGGAGGAGATGATGGAAGACAGGTGGGGGGGGGGATGATGGAAGACAGGTGGGGGGGATGATGGAAGACAGGTGGGGGGGGGGGATGATGGAAGACAGGTGGGGGGATGATGGAAGACAGGTGGGGGGGGGATGATGGAAGACAGGTGGGGGGGGGGATGATGGAAGACAGGTGGGGGGGGGGATGATGAAAGACAGGTGGGGGGGGGGGATGATGGAAGACAGGTGGGGGAGATGACGGAAGACAGGTGCGGGGATGACGGAAGACAGGTGCGGGGATGACACTTTTTTTCTCATCATCTCTTTTTTTGTCTGCCTCTTCGTCCCCCGTCACCTCTCCCCCGTCACCTCTCCCCCGTCACCTCTCCCCGTCACCTCTCCCCCGTCACTTCTCCCCCATCACCTCGCCTACGACGCTTCTCCCCCGTCACCTCTCCCACGACACCTCTATCCCGTCACCTCTTTCCCGTCACCTCTACCTCTCTTTCGTCATCTTCCCCCATCTGTCTTCCGGGAAAAGAGAGATAAAAAGAAAAAGGGAGAAGAGAGAAAGAGATTAGAAAGTGTGACTATCTCTGTTTTTCTTCTCACTTCAGTTGGTTCGACAGAAAAAGATTTTCATTCGATCCTTGGAAAGTCAATCTACATTCCAGATGAAGATCTCTTGGGATCCATTCCAAATGGAATAACTTTTTTTAAAGAGCTTCCACCCCAATGTCTTCGAAAAATAAACCTATCGACCACCGTAAAAGACCAATCCTTTTACAAAAACACCGCAGAGTTCTACAAAAGTGTCGCAACCGAAACAAACCTAAAAGCCGAATATGAAAGCCATTTCACGCTAGGAGCCTCCCTTGATGTCACGACTAAATCAGTGAGTGGTAGAAATCGTTCAGTAAGTGGAACATCTCTGAACATCGCATCGAAAGCTTACGAACTTCAGTTCTCGCCCAACTGTCTTTACGAATCAAACCTACAGTCGAGAGTCTTGAAAGATTTCGCTGCCCTAAACACCAAAATTACCAAACCTTGGTATAAAGTATCCTGGAGAAAATACCAAACGTTTTTACAGACGCATGGTTCTCACGTCATCACTTCTGTGACGTATGGCTCAAGTATTGACCAATACGCTTTCGCCGAAGAGTCCTCGAAGCACACGGCTTTTGAGTTCACCGTGAAAGCTTGTGCTTCGCTTGCTTTAAAATCTCCAGTGAAATCCTTGGGTGTTTCAGCTTGCAATGGTGTTACCAAAAAAGATATCGAGAGGCTAACAAACAGCAAAATGTCAAGTTCAATCACAGTACGAGGAGGTAACCTACTTTTGATTGTTCTCTAGACTACTTAGCCTGTGCACAGCCTGAAATATTCTGTAATACAGGGATATTTCAGGCTGCATGTGCACAGGCTATAGACTACTACACTCTTTATTATACACAAGGGGAAATAGTCACTGCATCCTAATTGGACGAGAAGAGTACAATTAATGTTATTATCACCATCATCGTCGTCATCACCACCATCACCATCAAAATCGTCATCATCATCATCATATATCATCATCATCATCATCATCATCAAAATCGTCATCATCATCAACATCACCATCACTATCACCATCACCATCATCATCATCATCACATCATCATCATATATCATCACCATCATCATCATCATCATATATCATCACCACCATCATCATCACCATCAAAATCGTCATCATCATCATCATATATCATCATCATCATCATATATCATCACCATCATCATATATCATCACCATCAAAATCATCATCATCATCATATATCATCATCATCATCATCATCATATATCATCACCATCATCATCATCATATATCATCACCATCATCATCATCACCATCAAAATCGTCATCATCATCATATATCATCATCATCATCATATATCATCACCATCAAAATCATCATCATCATCATCATATATCATCATCATCATCATATATCATCATCGTCATCATATATCATCACCATCATCATCATCACCATCAAAATCGTCATCATCATCATCATCATCATCATATATCATCACCATCATCATCATCATCATCATCACCATCAAAATCGTCATCATCATCATCATATATCATCACCATCATCATCATCATATATCATCACTATCATCATCATCATCATATATCATCACCATCATCATCATCATATATCATCACCATCATCATCATCACCATCAAAATCGTCATCATCATCATATATCATCATCATCATCATATATCATCACCATCAAAATCATCATCATCATCATCATATATCATCATCATCATCATATATCATCATCATCATCATCATATATCATCACCATCATCATCATCATATATCATCACCATCAAAATCGTCATCATCATCATCATCATCATCATCATATATCATCATATATCATCACCATAATCATCACCAGCGAAATCGTCATCATCATCATCATTATCATCATATATCATCACCATAATCATCACCATCAAAATCATCATCATCATCATCATCACCATAATCATCACCAGCGAAATCGTCATCATCACTATCAAGACCATCATTATCACCATCACCATTACTGTATCACTATCACCATCACCATCATCATGACCATGACGATCACCATTATCATTACAATCACCATGAAAACCATCACTATCACAATCACCTTCAGCACTATCACCATTGGTGATAGTGCTGAAGGTGATGGTGATAGTGATGGTTTTCGTCCATCATGATTATTATTATTTTTCCCGGTAGGTAAGGCGGAAACTAGAAGCAAACTCATCTATGACCGCTCCAGTGAACTTGTTGTTCAATTTCTTACTGAAGGTTAGTAAATTATTTAATTGAGATAACATTTGAATAAACACCTAATAAAGTTACGGCCCCCCTCACTGAATAATGAGCTAGCAATACAACTAGCTCGCCAACCAACCAACCAACCAACCAACCAACCAACCAACCAACCAACCAACCAACCAACCAACCAGCTAACTACCCAACTAATCAACCAACCAGATAACTAACCAACCAACCAATCAGTCAACCAGCTAACTAACCAACTAACCAACCAACCAACCAACCAACCAACCAACCAACCAACCAACCAACCAACCAACCAACCAATCAACCAGCTAACTAACTAACCAATCAACCAATCAACCAACCAACCAGCTAACTACCCAACTAATTAACTAATCAACCAACCAACCAACCATCCAACCAACCAACCAACCAACCAACCAACCAACCAACCAACCAGCTAACTACCCAACTAATCAACCAACCAGATAACTAACCAACCAACCAATCAGTCAACCAGCTAACTAACCAACTAACCAACCAACCAACCAACCAACCAACCAACCAACCAACCAACCAACCAACCAATCAACCAATCAACCAGCTAACTAACTAACCAACTAACCAACCAACCAATCAACCAACCAGCTAACTACCCAACTAATCAACCAACCAGATAACTAACCAACCAACCAATCAGTCAACCAACTAACTAACCAACCAACCAACCAACCAACCAACCAACCAACCAACCAACCAACCAACCAACCAACCAACCAACCAACCAACCAATCAATCAACCAGCTAACTAACTAACCAACCAACCAACCAACCAACCAACCAACCAGCCAGCCAACGAACCACACCCCAACCAGCCAACGAACTAACCAACCTATTAAGCAATAAATTGACTGACCAACTGACATAGAGTTTTCATTTTTATTCCAGGTAACACTCATCCCACACCCATAGAATTCACCCTCACACCAATTTGGCAAATTCTGCGTCGCCAAAGCAACGCAGTCAGCGAGAACAGTGACACACGTGTACGATCCATCAATCTTCAGTATTACTATGATGGTTATTTGAACTTCGGTTGCCCATACATTCCTGCAGGTGAACGTGGACCAGAGATACAGAAATTTGACTATGCTGCACACTCCACCCCAGAAAACCCTGTGTTCCAATGTACCCTAGCACCATCTGGTTGCCATGACGACAATGATTGTCACTACCATGTCGGAGTGTGGTGTAACTGCAGAGGACAATCGTGTATTAAATATGGCGAGAAAAAGCTGAGTACTGGTGCGACCAAAAAAACGGCTGCACCTCACTATGGGAATGATTGGGCATGGAATGGGTGTAATTGGTATGTTTGGGGATCCATGTGTACATGCGGTGAGGAACGTACTAGAAGAGAGGTCATTTATCCAAGGTTGGGATAGCGGTACTTTCACCTGACCATTTCAATTATAAACACCCTATAATACATTAAGTTAAAAATTGTATTGATCTCTTTTACAGTTGTGGTTTAAATATACCACCGCCATCTTTTCGGTATGTTTTATTGAAGTTGTCCAATGTTCTCAATATTATGCTGTATGTATCTTGAAATTCATGAATAAATGGTCATTATTAAGGTGTTCAATGTCTCATTTGTGTTTCACAAAAAACTATAAGTGGATTTATTCATATTCCAAAATATAATTAGTGCGCTGAATGCTTTTGAGAATGATTACGCTGATTCCACGTTGTTCATTTACAATGGAACAAGCCAATAGTGTGAGAGGCATGGTAGCACAAACTGTAATTAGCGCTCTGCCTCTCGCCGCACACCGATTTATGTCGCCAATCCTTGTCGCAACGGCATTGCGAGATAAATCGGTGTATGTACCATACCCAGTCTACACCGATTTATGTGTGCTGAAGCATTGGAAGTCTTTCATATGGGATCAAAACTTGCAACGAAAATCTGCAACGCCGCACAAATCGACAAGTGTAACATACCTGTCGCCGATTTGTGTTGCAATCATGCCAAATTTCTTTTGTTCAGGCTCCGTCTATCCTTGGTTTTGTTTTTAAACTTGATTTTTCTTCATCACAAATTGATGTGTGTAGCTGGGTGGCCGATTTATCTCGCAACACTTGCGACACAAATTGGTGTGTGTAATCGTAGCTTTAAGCCAGGTGAATGGGGTTAGTATTCGGATGGGTGACCACAGTGGCAGATTACCAGTTTCGGGGCCTGTAGGCTAAATAAAATTGACGGGCCTTTATGACGATATTTTCCGGAAATTTTTTGAATTCAGAGTCTCGGAAACGCCATTTCCTGCATTCTGAGATCCCGTTTACACGATGCCAGTACAATTTGAAAACGGAACATACAAAATTATGCCGGTATGCAAATACAGCGTATAACACTTCATGTTATTTTTGTGCAGGTATGGTGTAAACGCAAGGCCTAAACGGCATGATTTTGTTCCGTTTTCAAATTGTACCGGCATCGTGTAAACGGGGTCTGAGGCAATGTACGATACGGCCCTGATATTCGTATAACAACTAATCTTAATGAAAAACCCATTCTCTGGAAATTACGGGCCTCTTGCAAGCCCAGGCCTGTAGGCTTCAGCCTACTCAGCCTGCTGGGTAATCCGCCACTGAGTGACCACCTTAGCTTCTTGCGAGTTGTTTCTGCTTCGAGAGTTTTTCACTGGGTTCTCTGGTTTTCCTCCCTCCACAAAATCACTGAAACCATAGTTCCCATTTAATTCTACTAACTAGTTCCATCAAGGAGTCAGTGAAGGTCATTGAGTTATCACTATCTAAATGCTGTCATATTTTACCCCAAATAAATAAAGTCACTTTACTCATTTTATTTTACTTTTTTACTCGCATTGCGCTTAGCACTCGTGTCACATATAGTATTCGTCGAACATGTATCACACGTGTAACACATATGGCATTACGTGCAGTGGTGTGACGCGGTGGCATTCATTCGAAGGACACGTCCCAATTGCGCGGCTGCGCGGATTTTTTCTCGGCATTTTGGTCTTACGAAAGTATCAATTATACACAGCGTCACGCTTGTCACAAATATAACTGGTATTGACCTGTTAAACTGGTATCGTGTATGACAGGCGAATACTAATCTCGAGATGGCTATCCTACAATTACTTTAATTTTTTATATGCTAGCTCATTCCAATCGATCACAAACTGTTTTATCTTCCATAAATATTGGCTTCTACGCTTTTGCAATAACCTTGAACTCGAGAGGCTGATTAATATTAGATCCAACATGAAGAGTAAGTTAACAGATATGATTTATATACCTAACCAACCAAATAACCAACAGTATAGACTAATTGCTTCTATGTCAGTAGTTCAACCATGCGTACTACTGATCTATTTATTTTGTGATCATTTTCAAACCATTCTACCAGAGAAAAAAGTACTCTGAGCCAAGGTAAAACCATTTTAGGTTCGTGTATGTATATTTAACTTTTTGCATGTCAAGTTTATTGTCATAATTTGTCTTAATATAGTCTTAAAGCTAGAAAAAGGTCAAAAAAGGTCAATGTGTATTACTAGTTACATGGTTATGATTTTTCCTACATCGACAAGATTCTGATGTACTTACTATATAAGTTTAACTCTATAGTTAATGGGGATGAATCTATAGACCGATCAAATATTTAATATCTGCTGCTGACACAGAGTGTAAAAAGGTATAGTGCCATGTAGGCAGTATTTTAGATAGAGCAAAATGAAAAGATGGTAAACTGCTGAGAATAGTTTTGATAACGAAATACTGACGTTTCAAGCTGAGCCATTCATCAGAGTAAAAAGTAGAGTGCCATGTAGGCAGTATTTTAGATAGAGCAAAGTGAAAAGATGGTAAACTGCTGAGAATAGTTTTGATAACGAAATACTGACGTTTCAAGCAGAGCCCTTCATCAGAGTAAAAAGTAGAGTGCTGTGTAGGCAGTGTTTTGGATAGAGCAAAGTGAAAAGATGGTAAACTGCCAGATTTTTATGGTAACGAAATACTAACATTTCAAGCGGAGCTCATCATTGGATTTTAAACTTTATTTCTTTAGACTTCTTTTTTCTAGAAATTTTAATGTATATATACATTAGTGTTCTTATTTTAGAATGAATTTGTTGACAACAAGATCTTGGATTTTTATCTTTCAAGTCATCTTCCTGCTAGGAATAGGTAAGAGGAAAAGGAAGGGGTCGGAATTAAAGCTTAGAGAGGAGAGAAGAAAACCCTGGGGGAGGGGGGGGGGGGGGGGGGGAGTACTCCGGCAATTCTTGGGTAGGAGTGTGCCGCCGTGACCTCAAAATCCTGAGAGGGGCAATTTTCACCATATATGTGCTCTGTCCCGCCTAACCGAGACAATATGACGGATATAACGGCTATGTAGTAACAGAAGGACAGCAGCTCTTTATAATACGTCAAATAATATTTATTTCTCTGTTATTCTCCGGTTTTTACAACTTTCTAGCTGTGTTGTGAAACGTCCCGGTCACAATTTCCCCACCTGAAAGCATTCTCATATAAACCCTGGATGAAAAAGCGAACAAATAACGGTGTGAGTGAGTGTTAACAGTCGCTCTTTTTGTTCTCACTTCAGTTAGTTCAGTGCAGGAGGAAAAAGACTTTCATTCCACCCTTGGAAAGTATCTACATTCCTCAACCGGGATAAATACTCTGTCCCGCCCAACCGAGACGATATGACGGATACCGTTTCGAGTATTTATTCAATGATTTTTAAGCCGTTTATTCGATACAAATGAGTGATAACAGCTAGTAGGAGGACAGCAGCTCTTATAACACACCAAATTCTATTTATTTCTCTGTTATTCTGTGGTTTTTACAACTTTCTAGCTGTGTTGTGAAACGTCCCGGTCACAATTGCCCCGCCTGAGAACATTCTCATATAAACCTGGGATGAAAAAGCGAACAAATAACGGTGTGAGTGAGTGTTAACAGTCACTCTTTTGCTCTCACTTCAGTTAGTTCAGTGCAGGAGGGAAAAGACTACCCTTGGAAAGTCAATCTACATTCCTCAACCAGGATAAATGCTCTGTCCCGCCCAACCGAGACGATATGACGGATACCGTTTCGAGTATTTATTCAATGATTTTTAAGCTGTTTATTTGATACAAATAAGTGATAACGGCTAGTAGGAGGACAGCAGTTCTTTATAACACACCAAATTCTATTTATTTCTCTGTTGTTCTGTGGTTTTTACAACTTTCTAGCTGTGTTGTGAAACGTCCCGGTCACAATTTCCCCACCTGAAAGCATTCTCATATAAACCCTGGATGAAAAAGTGAACAAATAACGGTGTGAGTGAGTGTTAACAGTCACTCTTTTGCTCTCACTTCAGTTAGTTCAGTGCAGGAGGGAAAAGATTTTCATTCGATCCTTGGAAAGTCAATCTACATTCCAGATGAAGATCTCTTGGGATCCATTCCAAACGGCATCACCTTCTTTAAAAATATCTCATCCAAATGTCTTCGAAAGATAGATATGGCAACCACCGTAAAAGACCAATCATTTTACAAAAACACAGCAGAATTCTACAAAAGTCTAGCGACACAAACGAATTTGAAGGCATCATACGAAAGTCACTTTTCCTTGGGATTCACTCTGGACGCAACTACGAAAACTGTGAGTGGAAAGAAACGTTCAGTAAGTGGAACATCTCTGAACCTGGCGACGAAAGCGTATGAGCTTCAGTTTTCACCAAACTGTCTTTACGAAACAAACCTACAGCCTAAAGTCTTGAAAGATTTCGCTGCCCTAAAAACCAATATCACAAAACCTTGGCGAAAAAATTCCTGGAGAAAATACCACACTTTTCTAAAGATCCATGGTTCCCACGTCATCACTTCTGTGACGTATGGCTCAAGTATTGACCAATACGCTTTCGCGGAAGAATCTTCGAAACACACAGCTTGGGAGTTCACCGTGAAAGCTTGCGCTTCCCTTGCTGTGAATAGCTCAGTGCTGTCCCTGGGTGTCCCGGCTTGCTCTGGTGTGAGCAAAAAAGATATTCAAAACGTCACAAATAGCAAAATTACATCATCGATCATCGTAAAAGGAGGTATACTACAGTTTACAGTTTTTATATGTGAGGTCGGTGTTGTTTTTGTTGTTGTTGTTGTTGTTGTTGTTGTTGTTGTTGTTGTTGTTGTTGTTGTTGTTGTTGTTGTTGTTGTTGTTGTTGTTGTTGTTGTTGTTGTTGTTGTTGTTGTTGTTGTTGTTGTTGTTGTTGTTGTTGTTGTTGTTGTTGTTGTTGTTGTTGTTGTTGTTGTTGTTGTTGTTGTTGTTGTTGTTGTTGTTGTTGTTGTTGTTGTTGTTGTTGTTGTTGTTGTTGTTGTTGTTGTTGTTGTTGTTGTTGTTGTTGTTGTTGTTGTTGTTGTTGTTGTTGCTGTTGCTGTTGCTGTTGCTGTTGTTGTTGTTGTTGTTGTTGCTGTTGTTGTTGTCGTCTTTATTGTTGTTATATCTGGCCATTGTCGTTGTTGTCAATGTTTTTTTTTGCTGCTGATGTCAAAATCATTATCATTATTATCATCATTATCATTAGGTACACACGAAACTAGAAGTAAAGTCCTTTATGACCGCTCCATAAAACTGATTCTTCAATTCCTTGGTGAAGGTAACGTTCAATTAATTTTGAATTTTCTTCATGAATTAGTACTGAATTTGACAAAGGATAAATCATTCAGCCAGTGGCTGAATTGAATACGAAGGATGCAGATCAACGTGTCCAGGCAGCCGTCATACGACAAAGTTCTGACCACGGATCACAGCTAAGATGTAGATTGATTTTACGGAGCCGGAAAAAAACCGGAAAACCCGCGGCAAAAACCCTCGAAGCACAGAAGAGATCAACTACAACTCTACTCACATGAGTTCCAAGCTCGACAACGGGGTGATCACACAAGCGGTCGCCCATCCAATTCACTAACCCCGTCTAAATTTTGGTGAGAGGCAGCGCGCTAACAGCACACGCCAGCCGTGCTCCCTATATTATAAATAATTAATTCGAAAATGTATTTTGAATAAACTAAAAGTGTTTAATTTTATTTTAGGTAATACTAATCCAACACCAATAGAATTCACACTCACGTCAGTTTGGCAAATTCTGAGCCGTCAAAACAATGCAATGACCGACAACAGCGATCCCTACGTTCGATCTATCAATCTTCAATATTACTACGATGGTTATTTGAACTTCGGTTGCCCATACATTGCTGCTGGTGAACGTGGACCAGAGATACAGAAATTTGACCATGCTGCACACTCCACCCCAGAGGACCCAGTGTTCCAATGTACCCTAGCACCATCTGGTTGTCATCACCACTTAGATTGTCATTATCGTTTTGGTGCATGGTGTGGTTGCGAGGGACAATCGTGTATCCAATACAGTGAGAAAAAGCTGAGTAGTGGTTCCACCAGGACCATTGCAGCACCTTACCACAAGAGTGATTGGGCGTGGAATGGGTGTGGTTGGAAGGTGTGGGGGTTGAGGTGTGGATGTATGAAGGAGCGAACCAGAAGATTGGTAGTTTTCTGAATGTTAATAAAGTAAACTATGGTATACTGTATTGTTGGTATTATTACAGTAAATTGTGTTCTTACGTGATTTAAAGGTGATATACCATTCGTTCTGCGCATGACCGCAATGGACCGCAATGTTGGTCCCCTCAAAACAAACATTCGTAGTTACATGAAGTACTGAGCTCAACGTAAAACCGTTAGGCAGAAAACCAAACGATTCGGAGAGAATATCTCCTCGGATTTCTTCTATTTCTCCTGAAAATGTTTTGTTTTGGGTACAAGTAATGAATGGGAACCAAGAAAAGCTTACAATCTTGAATAAGGTATTAGTATTTTTTTTGTAAATAAAGATGTAAACATTAGTTCCGTACATGCGCAGAAGGGACTGTACAACTTTAATTGATCAGTTACTTAATTTATAAATGATGTGAGCCAACTGCTTGTTGTTATTGCTCTGATGAAGGCCTGAGTCACCAGGCCGAAAGCTTAGCCATAAAAAATATATATGGTGTTTCCACAAAACTTATCTATATATTTAAATTATATTGTGCCACCCAGCTCGATACCAGTGATTGAAATATTGAAATACAGTAAATCAACAGGACCTGCGAGATGCAGGCAGATTGCGCAATGCAGGTCCAAGATCAGTGAACGGAACAGCGCAAATGCCAATTGCGCAAAACTTGGGAATAAATTGCGTCGATTTCGCTCCTCACACGTGTCACACAAAAATGACTTTGGCCTATAATTTTATCAAAGGCTTTCTTTACCTAGCTTCTGTAAGTGATGACAATTTCACGTGATGAATATTGTCGTCAACCCTCGGTACGCCCTCGGTTGGCATGGCGCATGAAAAAATAATGACGATGCTTACCTAATATGGGCAACACCGACGTCATATCTCTTCCAATATGACATCATCGCTGTAGCTAAAAATAGAATACCAAGAAACTCGGAGTCTTCTTCAATCGCTGGGGTTATTGACTCGGCATTGTTCAACAGTTTTTCTACGAGAAAGGTCGTTGTTTTGAATTATTTAGGTTTAATAACACAAACAAAATGTCTATGTACCCGTCACTTGAAGATATGAAGGTCGATCAGATGGCTAAGGTACGATTCTTGGCTTAGAATTTCAGTGTTGAATTTGCGTATGTAATAAATTTTTGATATACGCAGAAAATATTTCATAAAATCCTTTTCATTTAGGCTCAGATGAATGCAGCTCATCAACAGCCACAACAAGCTCTACCAGTACGTTGAATATATATGTCTTATTTTGTTTATTTTATTTGAAAGAAACGGTTGTTACTGCGTTTTAATTGCATATATACATGTATTTTCAAATATCGTTACGCAAGCTGCGACAGCAAGTTGGCAGACTTGCGACACAAATATTTGTTAGATTGGGTTTCTTTTTTCAGTGAAATATTGATTAAAATAGTCGTTTAATATCTACATCTTAGATTTAGATCTACATTTGTATTGTCAATTTAAGAATCGAAGGATGCAAACATGACGAACAAATTTAGTTATTTAGTGCTAGCTTTCTGAGTGTATTTAAATGTAGAGGAGGAACAGGAACCGTTTCATCAAATAGGTCGAATTAAATAATTATTAATTCCCAAGATCATTTGTTATATTTTTTATCTAAAAATGAACCCAGAATTAAATCTATTATATATGATATACAGATGTATAGTACATGGTTTGGGCCACAGATGCTGAATATTATACTGCAATATTTAGCTGTTTAAAATCGTAGCAATAGACGAACCAGGCGGAAAGCGTAATCTTGTCAGGAATATTAAAGCCCAGCATATAATTTTAAAAAGCCCCATATTGAAAGAGACATGAGTTATTTCAAATTTTTATTAAAACTAACGTTTCGTTGCTAATCCTGCAACATCTTCAGAGTAAATAATTATTCACTCTGAAGATGTTGCAGGATTAGCAACGAAACGTTAGTTTTAATAAAAATTTGAAATAACTCATGTCTCTTTCAATATGGGGCTTTTTAAAATTATATGCTGGGCTTTAATATTCCTGACAAGATTTAGCTGTTTAATATGAGGGGATATTACACAGTGAAAAATATATTATATACATAGTTATATATTCCAGTGGCCCAGTGTTCTAGTCGAGACCTGTTTCTTCAAAACTGAGCTGACTAGTTCATGATTATGATCATCTATGATCACAACTCACTTTTTAATATTAAATTTTATAAATATGAAAACTGAACAAATATTGATATTATTTATTGTTTTTTTGTTTTTATTTTGGTTTTTTAGACATCCTTTTAAATAAGTGCCCTTTTCTTTTTTATTTAGGCCACTGCACCACCCAGTGGAAGTGCAGGTCAGAGTAGCTTGTATCCTTCTCTGGGTGACTACATGGGTCTTCATATCACAGAGCAAATGGTGCGAGATAATGTGCCTGGATATGTAAGTAGATATAGTATTTAAAAATATTGCATGTAGGAAAAAATTTGAAACAAAGTATGGTCTGTAGCATAGCTTGGAAACATGATGTCTACCTAACATCTGTTTTTACAAAGTTCACAGGTACATTTCCATTTCCTCGGGGAGCACGGGTGGCATGTGCTGTTAGCATGCTGTCTCTCACCAAAAAGTTAAGCCCTGTTAGACAGGGTTAGTACTTGGATGGGTGAGCCCGTTGTCGAGCTTGGAACTCATGTGAGTAGAGTTGTAGTTGATCTCTCCTGTGCTTCGAGGGTTTTTCACCGGGTTCTCCAGTTTTCCTCCCTCCATAAAATCAACACCTAACATCTTAGCTGTGATCCGTGGTCTGAACTGTGTTGTATGGCGGCTGCTTCGAGCGCCTTGATATGCCTCGACACGGCCACATTGATCTGTGTCCTGTGCAATTCAGCCGCTGGCTGCAAGTAAGGATCATGAGCCCTCAGTCCTTTATCCTTTACTGTACTTTAGCTCTATTAACCAATTGCTGCCTGGGATGTCTGAGGATATTCCCTCTTTGACAAATAAAATCATCTGGCATTAGACAGAGTAAAACAATAAAAGGACTATTTTTGGCCAGGTCAGACAGATGCCTGTATAATTATTACCATATTGGTTGATCAATACTTATTTCAAATCTTTTTTTTTTTACAGCAAGTTGTTCCAAGCAGTGGTAACCAGCTTGCCACAGTTACAAGTGGTGTCATTGCCCCTGTAACAGGTGTCAACAACCTTGATGTAAGACGTGCTGAGATCAGACAAGGTGTCCGTGAAGTGGTGCTGTGCAAAGATGCAAAAGGCAAAGTTGGTCTTCGTGTTCGCCATGTCAATAAAGGTGTTTTTGTATCGTATGTTCATAGCAACTCACCAGCTGCACTGGGTGGTTTGAGATTTGGTGATCAGATTTTACAAATTGATGGTGAAACTGTTGCTGGTTATGAGATGGACAAAGTGATGAAGATTATAAAAAAGGCTTCCCCACAAAAAATTGTGTTTGCAGTCCGAGACAGGTAAGGTGGGAAATAAAAAGAAGTATACCATTTGGTCATGTCAGAAGTGTTCAACAATTTGTTAGCTAACATCGATTAACATACAGTAGCACTGTATTTTCTGCATGAAGTTGGTAAAAATTTAGTTTAGTGGCTCAATGGTTAGAGAGTCTAGCTAGTATTTGGAAAGTTATGGATTTGAGTCATGTTTGGAGTTGAGAGTTTTCTGACTTTAGCAACTTATGACAGCTTGTACAAGTACAAAAACCAACAAAACTTTAGATTGATTGATGTTTTTGTGGAGAGAGGAAAACCGGAGAGCTCAGAGGAAAATTATTTTGCCAAGAAAGTGCAAAGTACTGACTGGAAATTATAACTAAAATATTAACTTTTCAATATTATTTTTAGGCCATTTGAAAGAACAATCACATTGCAGAAAGACAGTAATGGTAATGTTGGATTTGTTTTCAAGGATGGTAAAGTAACTGCCATTGCCAAGGACTCATCAGCCGCAAGGTAATAATTGTGACAATTCATGTGAACTGCTTCCAGAATATTGTGAACTGCTTCCATCTTTACAGACAGTGAATTTTGTTGGCTAGTCCTATAGTTAATTTCCCCCTAATTTTTCTCCTTTTTTGTCTTACATCTGCTTGTAGAAATGGCATGTTGACTGAGCATAATCTTGTTGAAGTGAATGGTCAAAATGTTGTTGGTTTGAAGGTAAGCCTGTGTTTGTATTCTCAATAATTTTAGCCCTACCCTAAACAACCAGGCTTCGAAATAAATTTGAAACGTATACCGGTCACTATGACCGGTGGCTCAATAAATTTGCCGGTCACAGCGGAATTTTTACCAGTCATTTTTAGGTATACTTATTTGCACTCGTCATTCGCATGACTCGTGAGTTTAGAAACAATAATATACAACGGGCCAACGGCGTAACCATTTTTGAGTTTTTAGGTAACGACGGTGAGACAAACAAACATGCACACACAGACAGATAAAGGTATTATAATATAGATTATGAATTATATTTGTATATGAACATTGTTTAAGCACGCTTTAGGCACAACACCACAACACCAGCATATTGTATTACAATTTGACACATTCTCTCTCACTTGGATTCAAAAATTCACAGGTCATGCATGTCCGCCAAGCGATGGTATTTGCTGGTCAAACTGTAAAATTTTACCGGTCAGTGACCAGTGACCGGCACTTATTCGAAGCCTGCAACAGTGCTTTTTTTCAATTTAAAATTATAAATTCAACTTATATTTTTGTAATTTCTTCCAGGATAAAGACACAAAAGAAATAATTGCTCGTGGTGATAGATCTGTCACATTCACTTTAGTGCCAACATTTGTTTTTAAACATATCATGAAAAAGTAAGTGTCCGCAATGCATATTGCATTTGTATGCTAAGGTCAGTCTTCACATGGGACTACTCATGTCCTGTTGACCTTACCTTCAACCATATCTTTAGTTATTCAAAGTTTTTTTTCCTCTAATTTGATAGTTTTAATTCTTTCGCATTTATGTATGATTGTAAAGTTAATAAATGAATAAATAAATAAATAAATGCTTTGGAAAGAGCTTGTATAAATTGTGACCATGTAAACTAACACAGTTCAAGTTACCTATCATTTGAATCAACATCTATTAAACCAGTGAAGAAAAATTTACAGGTTCATTCATTCCCTTTCTGGGATTCAAGAATTATTTTTCTCATCAAGTATCACAGCCAAATGTTCTCACAATATTTATTATTATTATTATCATAATGTACAGTTACCTGATTTTCTAATCTTTCTTTCTTTTTTCACCAGCATTGCCTCTGGTCTTGTGAAAGGGAGCATGGACCATTCCATTCCAGATTTTTAATTATTCAACTGACCTTCTGGACAGAATTTGCAACTGCAGGACAACAAAAATCACAGATTGAAAAAAGCATCAAAACCTCAAAATCTTGTATGACATTTTCTGTATTTTTAAAATAATTAAGATTAATGTCAAAAACCCCCAAATGTTTTGTAACTCAGTAACTGAAAGTAAAATAGGCTTAAACTAATTTATATAACATTTGTAGTACAGTACAGCTCAGTGGCTCAATAGCTAACATTTAAGTTCTAGCAAGAGAAAATGAAGCAAGTATAATGTGTTTGTTAATAGAGTTGATTTAATTATGATGTTTTTTGTATGTAATATAATATAACAAAAGTAATAAAATACTTAGAAATGTAAGTAAGTGAAGTATATTTTATAATTTATCGCCAAAAATCTTTCTCTGCACATTGAGTAGTCTCCCTTGCAGCCTGCAGGCATGTACGCGTACACTCACCCACCCACCCACCCCCCCACCCCCAAGTAGATGATATGCTATTATTAACCTGAGTGTCAGGCCTTTATTATTCTACCCAGTAGTAATAACTTACAAAATATAGCAAGGTTAGATATACTGCCGAAACAGAGAACGTAGGAGTCTAACGTTTCGAGTGAAGGCCCTTCATCAGAGAGAAACGTGGGGCGATGAAGGGCCTTCCCTTGAAATGTTAGACTCTGTTTCATGACATTCTCTGTTTCAGCAGTATATCTAACCTTGCTACATTTCGATTGTTGTTTCTACACTGTCTACGCAGCACGCTACTTTTCTTAGTGTTAACTTAGCCTGGTGGCTGGGGAAGGAAGGCATACTTTTGTCAGGGGGGGGGGAGTCAGGTCCCTCCATCCCTAACTTAATCACACTTACCCATCTATTTGCAATAACCCCAAAGCAAAAAGTAAAACCGCTGTTGAATCTAGACGCAATTGTGGGGATGTGCGCTACGAATTTCTGGATCAAAATACCCCACAGCAAAAAAAATTTGGACCCTACAAAATATTCATGTTCAATTATGCCGCCACACTTACCCATTTATTCACAATAACCCCAAAGCAAAAAGAACTGAGCCACTCCCAAAAACGGCTGTTGAATCAAGACGCAATTATGTGGATGTGCGCTACAAATTTCTAGTTCAAAATAACCCAAAAGCAAGACCATCTATTCGAAATAACTTATTAAAAAAAATTTGGACATTACAAAATATTCATGTTCAATTTCGCCGTCACACTTACCCATCTATTCGCAATAACCCCAAAGCAAAAAGAACTGAGCCACTTCCTAAAACGGCTGTTGAATCTAGACGCAATTGTGTGGATGTGCGCTGTGAATTTCTGGTTCAAAATACTCCACAGGCAAGATCATCTATTCGAAATAACTCCTCAGCAAAAAAAATATTAGACGCTACAAAATTATCGTGTTTAATTTCGCCGCAAGCCTAACCGAACTATTCGCAATAACCCCAAAGGAAAAACAACTGAGCCACTCCACAAACCTGCCGTCCAATCTGGACGCAATTATGTGGATGTGCGCTACGAATTTCTGGATCAAAATACCCAACAGGCAAGATCATCTATTCGAAATTACCCTTCAACAAAAAAAATTTGGACACCACAAAATATTCATGTTCAATTACGCCGCCACACTTACCCATCTATTCGAAGTAACCCCAAAGCAAAAATCACTGAGCCACTCCCTAAAACGGCTTTTGAATCTAGAGCAATTGTGTGGATATGCGCTGTGAATTTCTGGTTCAAAATACCCCACAGGCAAGATCATGTATTCGAAATAACTCTTCAGCAAAAAAAATTTGGACACTACAAAATATTCCTGTTCAATTTCGCCGCCACACTTACCCATCTATTCGCAGTAACCCCAAAGCAAAAAAAACTGAGCCACTCCCTAAAACGGCTTTTGAATCTAGACCAATTGTGTGGATATGCGCTGTGAATTTCTGGTTCAAAATACCCCACAAGCAAGATCATGTATTCGAAATAACTCTTCAGCAAAAAAAAATTGGACACTACAAAATATTCATGTTCAATTTCGCCGACACACTTACCCATCTATTCGCAGTAACCCCAAAGCAAAAAGAACTGAGCCACTCCCCAAAGCGGCTGTTGAATCTAGACGCAATTATGTGGATGTGCACTACAAATTTCTGGTTCAAAATACCCCACAAGCAAGACCATCTATTGGAAATAACTCTTCAGCAAAAAAATTTGGACACTACAAAATATTCATGTTCAATTTCGCCGACACACTTACCCATCTATTCGCAATAACCCCAAAGCAAAAAGAACTGAGCCACTCCCTAAAACGGCTTTTGAATCTAGACCAATTGTGTGCATGTGCGCTGTGAATTTCTGGTTCAAAATACCCCACAGGCAAGATCATCTATTCGAAATAACTCCACAGCAAAAAAAAATTGGACGCAACAAAATTCTCGTGTTCAATTTCGCCGCAAGCCTAACCGAACTATTCGCAATAACCCCAAAGGAAAAACAACTGAGCCACTCCCTAAACCTGCCGTCCAATCTAGACGCAATTATGTGGATGTGCGCTACGAATTTGTGGATCAAAATACCCCACAGGCAAGATCATCTATTCGAAATAACTCTTCAGCAAAAAAAATTTGGACACTACAAAATATTCATGTTCAATTTCGCCGCCACACTTACCCATCTATTCGCAATAACCCCAAAGCAAAAAGAACTGAGCCACTCCCTAAAACGGCTTTTGAATCTAGACCAATTGTGTGGATGTGCGCTGTGAATTTCTGGTTCAAAATACCCCACAGGCAAGATCATGTATTCGAAATAACTCTTCAGCAAAAAAAATTTGGACACTACAAAATATTCATGTTCAATTTCGCCGCCACAGTTACCCATCTATTCGCAGTAACCCCAAAGCAAAAAGAACTGAGCCACTCCCTAAAACGGCTTTTGAATCTAGACCAATTGGGTGGATATGCGCTGTGAATTTCTGGTTCAAAATCCCCCACAGGCAAGATCATGTATTCGAAATAACTCTTCAGCAAAAAAAATTTGGACACTACAAAATATTCATGTTCAATTACGCCGCCACACTTACCCATCTATTCGCAATAACCCCAAAGCAAAAAGAACTGAGCCACTCCCTAAAACGGCTTTAGAATCTAGGCCAATTGTGTGGATATGCGCTGTGAATTTCTGGTTCAAAATCCCCCACAGGCAAGATCATGTATTCGAAATAACTCTTCAGCAAAAAAAATTTGGACACTACAAAATATTCATGTTCAATTACGCCGCCACACTTACCCATCTATTCGCAATAACCCCAAAGCAAAAAGAACTGAGCCACTCCCTAAAACGGCTTTTGAATCTAGACCAATTGTGTGGATATGCGCTGTGAATTTCTGGTTCAAAATCCCCCACCGGGAAGATCATGTATTCGAAATAACTCTTCAGCTAAAAAAATTTAGACACTACAAAATATTCATGTTCAATTTCGCCGCCGCACTTACCCATCTATTCGCAGTAACCCAAAAGCAAAAAGAACTGAGCCACTCCCTAAAACGGCTTTTGAATCTAGACCAATTGTGTGGATATGCGCTGTGAATTTCTGGTTCAAAATCCCCCACAGGCAAGATCATGTATTCGAAATAACTCTTCAGCAAAAAAAATTTGGACACTACAAAATATTCATGTTCAATTTCGCCGCCACATTTACCCATCTATTCGCAATAACCCCAAAGCAAAAAGAACTGAGCCACTCCCTAAAACGGCTTTTGAATCTATGCCAATTGTGTGGATATGCGCTGTGAATTTCTGGTTCAAAATCCCCCACAGGCAAGATCATGTATTCGAAATAACTCTTCAGCAAAAAAAATTTGGACACTACAAAATATTCATGTTCAATTTCGCCGCCACACTTACCCATCTATTCGCAGTAACCCAAAAGCAAAAAGAACTGAGCCACTCCCTAAAACGGCTTTTGAATCTAGACCAATTGTGTGGATATGCGCTGTGAATTTCTGGTTCAAAATCCCCCACAGGCAAGATCATGTATTCGAAATAACTCTTCAGCAAAAAAAATTTGGACACTACAAAATATTAATGTTCAATTTCGCCGCCACACTTACCCATCTATTCGCAGTAACCCAAAAGAAAAAAAAACTGAGCCACTCCCTTAAACGGCTTTTGAATCTAGACCAATTGTGTGGATATGCGCTGTGAATTTCTGGTTCAAAATCCCCCACAGGCAAGATCATGTATTCGAAATAACTCTTCAGCAAAAAAAATTTGGACACTACAAAATATTCATGTTCAATTTTGCCGCCACACTTACCCATCTATTCGCAGTAACCCCAAAGCAAAAAGAACTGAGCCACTCCCTAAAACGGCTTTTGAATCTAGACCAATTGTGTGGATATGCGCTGTGAATTTCTGGTTCAAAATCCCCCACAGGCAAGATCATGTATTCGAAATAACTCTTCAGCAAAAAAAATTTGGACACTACAAAATATTCATGTTCAATTACGCCGCCACACTTACCCATCTATTCGCAATAACCCCAAAGCAAAAAGAACTGAGCCACTCCCTAAAACGGCTTTTGAATCTAGACCAATTGTGTGGATATGCGCTGTGAATTTCTGGTTCAAAATCCCCCACAGGCAAGATCATGTATTCGAAATAACTCTTCAGCAAAAAAAATTTGGACACTACAAAATATTCATGTTCAATTTCGCCGCCACACTTACCCATCTATTCGCAGTAACCCAAAAGCAAAAAGAACTGAGCCACTCCCTAAAACGGCTTTTGAATCTAGACCAATTGTGTGGATATGCGCTGTGAATTTCTGGTTCAAAATCCCCACAGGCAAGATCATGTATTCGAAATAACTCTTCAGCAAAAACAATTTGGACACTACAAAATATTCATGTTCAATTTCGCCGCCACACTTACCCATCTATTCGCAGTAACCCCAAAGCAAAAAGAACTGAGCCACTCCCTAAAACGGCTTTTGAATCTAGACCAATTGTGTGGATATGCGCTGTGAATTTCTGGTTCAAAATCCCCCACAGGCAAGATCATGTATTCGAAATAACTCTTCAGCAAAAAAAATTTGGACACTACAAAATATTCATGTTCAATTTCGCCGCCACACTTACCCATCTATTCGCAGTAACCCAAAAGCAAAAAGAACTGAGCCACTCCCTAAAACGGCTTTTGAATCTAGACCAATTGTGTGGATATGCGCTGTGAATTTCTGGTTCAAAATCCCCCACAGGCAAGATCATGTATTCGAAATAACTCTTCAGCAAAAAAAATTTGGACACTACAAAATATTCATGTTCAATTTCGCCGCCACACTTACCCATCTATTCGCAGTAACCCAAAAGCAAAAAGAACTGAGCCACTCCCTAAAACGGCTTTTGAATCTAGACCAATTGTGTGGATATGCGCTGTGAATTTCTGGTTCAAAATCCCCCACAGGCAAGATCATGTATTCGAAATAACTCTTCAGCAAAAAAATTTGGACACTACAAAATATTCATGTTCAATTTCGCCGCCACACTTACCCATCTATTCGCAATAACCCCAAAGCAAAAAGAACTGAGCCACTCCCTAAAACGGCTTTTGAATCTAGACCAATTGTGTGGATATGCGCTGTGAATTTCTGGTTCAAAATCCCCCACAGGCAAGATCATGTATTCGAAATAACTCTTCAGCAAAAAAAATTTGGACACTACAAAATATTCATGTTCAATTACGCCGCCACACTTACCCATCTATTCGCAATAACCCAAAGCAAAAAGAACTGAGCCACTCCCTAAAACGGCTTTTGAATCTAGACCAATTGTGTGGATATGCGCTGTGAATTTCTGGTTCAAAATCCCCCACAGGCAAGATCATGTATTCGAAATAACTCTTCAGCAAAAAAGTTTGGACGCTACAAAATATTCATGTTCAATTTCGCCGCCACACTTACCCATCTATTCGCAGTAACCCAAAAGCAAAAAGAACTGAGCCACTCCCTAAAACGGCTTTTGAATCTAGACCAATTGTGTGGATATGCGCTGTGAATTTCTGGTTCAAAATCCCCCACAGGCAAGATCATGTATTCGAAATAACTCTTCAGCAAAAAAAATTTGGACACTACAAAATATTCATGTTCAATTTCGCCGCCACACTTACCCATCTATTCGCATAACCCCAAAGCAAAAAGAACTGAGCCACTCCCTAAAACGGCTTTTGAATCTAGACCAATTGTGTGGATATGCGCTGTGAATTTCTGGTTCAAAATCCCCCACAGGCAAGATCATGTATTCGAAATAACTCTTCAGCAAAAAAAATTTGGACACTACAAAATATTCATGTTCAATTTCGCCGCCACACTTACCCATCTATTCGCAGTAACCCAAAAGCAAAAAGAACTGAGCCACTCCCTAAAACGGCTTTTGAATCTAGACCAATTGTGTGGATATGCGCTGTGAATTTCTGGTTCAAAATCCCCCACAGGCAAGATCATGTATTCGAAATAACTCTTCAGCAAAAAAAATTTGGACACTACAAAATATTCATGTTCAATTTCGCCGCCACACTTACCCATCTATTCGCAGTAACCCAAAAGCAAAAAGAACTGAGCCACTCCCTAAAACGGCTTTTGAATCTAGACCAATTGTGTGGATATGCGCTGTGAATTTCTGGTTCAAAATCCCCCACAGGCAAGATCATGTATTCGAAATAACTCTTCAGCAAAAAAAATTTGGACACTACAAAATATTCATGTTCAATTTCGCCGCCACACTTACCCATCTATTCGCAGTAACCCAAAAGCAAAAAGAACTGAGCCACTCCCTAAAACGGCTTTTGAATCTAGACCAATTGTGTGGATATGCGCTGTGAATTTCTGGTTCAAAATCCCCCACAGGCAAGATCATGTATTCGAAATAACTCTTCAGCAAAAAAAAATTTGGACACTACAAAATATTCATGTTCAATTTCGCCGCCACACTTACCCATCTATTCGCAGTAACCCCAAAGCAAAAAGAACTGAGCCACTCCCTAAAACGGCTTTTGAATCTAGACCAATTGTGTGGATATGCGCTGTGAATTTCTGGTTCAAAATCCCCCACAGGCAAGATCATGTATTCGAAATAACTCTTCAGCAAAAAAAATTTGGACACTACAAAATATTCATGTTCAATTTCGCCGCCACACTTACCCATCTATTCGCAGTAACCCAAAAGCAAAAAGAACTGAGCCACTCCCTAAAACGGCTTTTGAATCTAGACCAATTGTGTGGATATGCGCTGTGAATTTCTGGTTCAAAATCCCCCACAGGCAAGATCATGTATTCGAAATAACTCTTCAGCAAAAAAAATTTGGACACTACAAAATATTCATGTTCAATTACGCCGCCACACTTACCCATCTATTCGCAATAACCCCAAAGCAAAAAGAACTGAGCCACTCCCTAAAACGGCTTTTGAATCCAGACCAATTGTGTGGATATGCGCTGTGAATTCCTGGTTCAAAATTCCCTACAGGCAAGATCATCTATTCGAAATAACTCTTCAGCAAAAAAAATTTGGACACTACAAAATATTCATGTTCAATTTCGCCGCCACACTTACCCATCTATTCGCAGTAACCCAAAAGCAAAAAGAACTGAGCCACTCCCTAAAACGGCTTTTGAATCTAGACCAATTGTGTGGATATGCGCTGTGAATTCCTGGTTCAAAATTCCCTACAGGCAAGATCATCTATTCGAAATAACTCTTCAGCAAAAAAAATTTGGACACTACAAATATGCATGTTCAATCTCGCCGCCACACTTACCCATCTATTCGCAATAACCCCAAAGCAAAAAGAACTGAGCCACTCCCTAAAACGGCTGTTGAATCTAGACAAATTGTGTGGATGTGCGCTGTGAATTTCTGGTTCAAAATACCTCACAGGCAAGATCATCTATTCGAAATAACTCCTCAGGAAAAAAAAATTGGACTGTACAAAATTCTCGTATTCAATTTCGCCGCAAGCCTAACCGAACTATTCGCAGTAACCCCAAAGGAAAAACAACTGAGCCACTCCCTAAACCTGCCGTTCAATCTAGACGCAGTTATGTGGATGTGCACTACGAATTTGTGGATCAAAATACCCCACAGGCAAGATCATCTATTCGAAATTACTGTTCAGCAAAAAAAATTTGGACACTACAAAATATTCATGTTCACTTTCGCCGCCACACTTACCCATCTATTCGCAATAACCCCAAAGCAAAAAGAACTGAGCCGCTCCCTAAACCTGCCGTTCAAGCTAGACGCAACTCTGTGGATGTGCGCTACGAATTTCTGGATCAAAATACCCCACAGGCAAGATAATCTATTCGAAATTACTCTTCAGCTAAAAAAAAATTGGACACTACAAAATATTCATGTTCAATTTCGCCGCCACACTTACCCATCTATTCGCAATAACCCCAAAGCAAAAAGAACTGAGCCACTCCCTAAAACTGCTATTCAATCTAGACGCAATTATGTGGATGTGCGCTACAAATTTCTGGATCAAAATACCCCACAGGCAAGATCATCTATTCGAGATAACTCTTCAGCAAACGCAATTGTGATAGCTAGTGATAGCTATTGGTGGCGAGTGATAGCTAGTGATGGCGAGTGATGGCTAGTGATGGAGAGTTATAGCTAGTGATGGGGAGTGATAGGTAGTGATTGCGAGTGATAGCTAGTGATGGAGAGTTATAGCTAGTGATGGGGAGTGATAGCTAGTGATGGGGAGTGATAGCTAGTGATGGGGAGTGATAGCTAGTGATGGGGAGTGATAGCTAGTGATGGTGAGTGATAGCTAGTGATGGGAAGTGATTGTTAGGGCAGCGTAGTGATAAATAGTGAGGAGAGGTGGGATAATGAGCAACAATAGTCGACTGCTGAAAATTTCTAAAAACGGGGGGTGCTTTTGATTATTAAAAATGGCGTAAAAAATGCGAAGGACTGGACGGATCCTTTTGAGTCATCCCTTTTAACCTCGACCGAGGTTTACTGGCTGCGAGATTTTCCGGAAGTGGTTTTCGGTAACCAGCGCGGGGCCCTTCTGCTCAGTTCAACGCTCAGTTCTTTATTCTGTGGTAATACAGGGCCGTCGAGAGCCAGAACGGGCCCCGGGTCATAATTTGCATGCTGGCCCCCTCCGATATTTTTACCAAGGTTTTACGGAGGAGTGTATCACTCCAGAAAAGTGTACGAGGTTTTTGGGATTTTCAAAGTCCTGTGAGATATTTTTTTGATTTTTGAGATTTTTTTTTTGGATTTTATAGAAATTTTTTGAGATTTTTGGTGATTTTCTGAGATTTGTTGAGATTTTTGCGGATTTTTTGAGATTTTTGGGATTAAAGATGTACGAGATTTTTTGGAAAGATACACCCCTTGGGTTTTGCTCGGCCCCAGGGGTGTGTTTTTGATAATTTTTATAATATATGATGTACCGACTGATTTTTTCGGGCCCCTTCTGGGGGCCCCGGGGTAATTACCCCGCCTACCCCCCCCCCCCCCCCCTCTCGACGGTACTGTGGTAATATCAAGCCAACGGAGTTAGCCTAAACACGGCAATACCGTAAAAAATTGCCTTGTATTAATTAGGAAATTTCAAGGAAATAACATCTCATTTACAGGAAATTTCAGGAAATTTTAAGACCTGAGCAGGAAATTTGGATATTGCATTGTGGAAACACTGCCCATGCTAGGCATAGTTGGCTCTGGGAACAAGATTGCAACCCCCCTGTGTTGACTCAGAAATTTGAAGCACAAATATAAAAGATTTAGTAAGGAATGTCAAAGACTCAAAGTTTGCTGTGTAGCATTATTTAACTTTGTGAAATTTAATTTATTGAAATGGTCAAATGTATATGAATGAATAAAATGTGGTTAAGTATGCTAGTTCCAATCCTCTGCTAGACCACCGTATAAAAAGTCTAGTATATTGTTGAACTTAACTTCCAAAAGCCTTTCATGTTCAGAATACTTCGTTTGGCCTTAGGTAGACTAGGTAGAGTGGATCAATTAATAAAAATGCCATTTTATGCTGTACGCGTTGGACGAAGACCAGGAATATACCTAAGTTGGTAAGACAATCTTTTTATCGTAAATATTTTATTATTATTATCGTGGCGCAATGGCGCGAGTAGGATTTCTTTTAAAATTTTAAGTGCTGTAATATTGTATAAAGGTGTTGCTAATGTATAGAATTCAAGTGAGTATTCTAGTTAGCAAAATAAAATAAAATATAATTCCTATAAAATCTCCCATCAAGTTTTGTTTTCCCATTAATTTGATGTATTCTTACTCTTTTGCTGCTTATTCCTATTCTCATTCTTATTCATCTTATTTTTATTCTCATTCTTATTTAATACAGTATTCACATTCTCATTCTTGATCTGATTCTTATTCACTTAATTCTCATTCTTGAGCTGATTCTAATTCTTATTCTCATTCTTATTATTCACATTCTTGGTCTGATTCTAATTCTAATTGTTATTCTCATTCTTATTATTCATATTCTCATTCTTGATCTGATTCTAATTCTTATTCACATTCTTATTTATATTCACATTCTTGATCTGATTCTAATTACATGTATTATTCAATTCTCATTCCTGATGTGATTCTAATTCTCATATAATATTCTAATTCTCATTCTAATTATCATTATTACTATATTCTTCCTATTCAAGGGCTGAGTGTAAGCAACAAGTGGATGGAGTTACTGCACGCTTTAAAAAGTTCACGACTCTTGAAGAAGCAGAAAGTTTTATGAGTGTAGAAAACCCTAGAGATCATAACAGGCAGCCATTTGTTGCAAGGAGGGAAAAAAATAAAAATAAATCAACACACCAATCTGAACAACATGCTGAAAGTTCCAAACGCAAACACGAAGATGATAATGTAGAGAGCAAAAGGCAAAAGACAGGTTTGCTTCTCTCTTTTCAGACATGGAGTTGATTATCTGCTTTCTCAGTTTGTAACAATTATCCAGTACATGTATTATCTTTCCAAACAGATTCATCAAGAACTGTGGTGTATACAGATGGTTGCTGTACCCATAATGGTAGAAAAAATGCCCATGCTGGTGTTGGAGTATTTTGGGGGGATGGTGATCACAGGTATTGTATACTAAAAATAATTGTGTAATGATTTCATTCCCTAACAGTGTGTCAAAAGGGTATTAAATACTATACATGTAATTGTAATGTGATAAAAACATTTTTTTGTGCTTTATCTATTGTAGAAATGTCAGCGAGCCACTCACAGGTCCTCAAACCAATCAGAGAGCTGAACTTAATGTAAGCTGGACTTCTTAACAACCTATTTTTAATACTCTAGAAAAATGTCATTTATATCATAGTCCCTAGAATTATATTGTCTGGAGACGCTGCGAACATCAAAGCAGTTAACAATGAGCTACAATTTAGGTTGAGGGTGGCAAATAAGGTGCACAATCTTTTGTTTTACATTCATTAATATTTATAAGGCAACAATGCTATAGGTTGATTGCTTCATTATACCAAAAATACAATGTGTTCAGCAAGCGTGAAGGTGAAATAAGGTGCACAAACGTGAACAAAAACCTACAACAAAGATTTTGGCCGAGTTTCCAGACAATTTTGTTTCTAGGGACTATCTTTACATGTACCAGTAGTTATTTCACAATTAATCTACAAATATTAATCTAATTGCGTCTAGGCTGCTATTACAGCACTGGAGGTAGCACGTGCAAATGATATTAACAAAGTAGAAATTCGAACAGACAGTATGTACACACTGAATGGTAAGCCACCTGCAGTGACCTTAGCTTGTAATTTGATCAGTTTTAACTTGCTAGAGTTCAGGCATGCAACGAGAGGGGAGGTCGGGGGGTGCAAACACCCCCCCTTTTTCTGGTGTGAGGGAAATTTTGGAAGTCAAAAATTACTTCTACTCTCTCTGACACCTAAATCATGTGATTTAAAACCTTTATACATGGGTCAAAAGTGTCCTCAATGCAGAAAATGCCATTTTACAGATCCAAAGTTCAAAAATTTCCCGCGGAGCTATGCCCCTGGACTCCCCTAGATTTGTGTCGTAACTTTATCTAAAAACAACCCTCCTTTCAAAAATCCTGGTTGCACCCTTGCTAGAGTAGCACAGAAACAATAATGCCTTCTTCTTCAACTGGTTGCCCCCCAAAACTGTTTACTATTACCATTATTATGATATTATTTTGACATCTGATACAGCTGTGACAAGTTGGATGAGCAACTGGAAAAGGAATGGATTTCGAACAGCAAATGGAACAGATGTTAAGAACAAAGAGGACATTGTAAAGTTAGACAATTTATGTCAAAAAGTTGATGTCCAATGGGTGAGTTGCAGAGTTTTTCCACTTTCAAGTATTTGTGATTTGCTTGGTTTAATGATTATCCATAATCCTTTGCAATATAGGTTAGTTGTTATTTATATTGTAGGCTAACCTATGATTATGAAGCATTCACATGCAATACAGCTTGTCTTGAAGCAGGCCCACCCAGAGGGGGGGGGGGGGGGGGGCAATTGGGGCAGTTTGCCCCAGGCCCCCAGCTCAAGGGCCCCCCTAATTATATTATATATAGATTTATCCGTAAAATGGCGTGCAGTCTCTGTGTGGGCCTGTGAAGATATATAACTTTGTACATGTAGTTGTGTTCAGTGCTAACTTTGACGAAGTCCCTCAAGTTAACCCCCCCCCCATATAAATAAATATTATATGGAGGCCTTCCAGAATAATGCCCACCCCACCCCCCTCAAGTAAAATAATTATTAAAGCCATTTATCTTTTATTTTAGACTCATGTCCGTGGTCACACCAATGTGTATGGCAATGAAAAAGCAGATGAATTAGCAAGACTTGGATCTGTCAAAAGAAACTGAACAGAAAATATTGTTCAGTGTTGCACTTCACACACCCCACCCCCCATTTTGCAAGTGCCAAGTTATAATTCAGTGTTTATATTATCAGATATTTTTTGGCAAATTATGTTAAAAATATTTGTTAAAGAAAAATAAAAGATGTTAAAGAAAAATAAAAGATATTAAAGTATTTATACACATATGTAAACTATATGAATATTAAAGAATTATATTTGAAGTTTGAAATTCCTTAATGCGAGGATATATTTCGGAAATAATTGTCAGTTTAATATTTGTCAGGTATTTCCATTTCTTGTAAATATTAAAGGTATTTTTGTTGATTTCGTTATGGATATTTTGATAAAGAAATAAATCTTTATATTTAAAAGGCCACAGGACTGAATAGTTTTGCTTAAAACGTCGGCATTTCGTTCGTCGTTGGCTAAGAATCTTGGCAGTTTCCGACCATTTTGCTTCGCTCTAATTCGCAATTTTATGTAACTAAATCCGCGTTTTATTGCTCAAAATGTATCCTATTTGAAATAAATATATTTCCTACCTTGCCAGAAGTCTTCACAGTGAGGTTCTTGGTCCATTGTTTCCCCAAGTTTGTCTTTTTAAAGCGTATTTCAGCGTCGTAGTCCTTCCCCGGCTAGCAAAGGAATTCATTTGAACAAAAGACGACAAACTTCTGGCGCGAAAACTATCAGCCAATCAGAACGGCGATACGTTTATGCACAGCTCACCCAAACTGATTCTTTGCCTCCACTAGATACGTTGATTTGTGGATGGGTATGAAAACTAAATGACAGGATGAGGCACTCTTCCGAAAACGTGTCCACTTGATGTATGGAAATTAATAGCACCTGACCCCAATATGCCTAAATCTAATTTCAATCTGGGGGTAGCGAGGGGTGTACCCTGACTGTAAACTCCAACCAAACCCAACCCTAAAAGTCTTCGAATTTTATAGAATTTGTACATATTTCACACTTCTCTTGGAACAGCCTTTGGAAGTAGCCCTTCAATCTCTGTCATGTACTGTGTTCCTAGTGGATACACAATTTTATTATTTATTTATTTACTGAGCTTTTGTCAGTTGATTCAGGCATTCATCAGAGCAATATATATACAATATAAACAAAATATAATATATATATATATTATATATATATATATATACCAGTGAACCATAAGCGGGCACATGCCATGTACCAAGCTTTCTGATCGCACAATTTTTTGTTCTGCACTTCCTTTCTAGAAAGTGTTGGGCCGGGGGGGGGGCAAGGGACCCCACAATGGAAATATGCTGCAGGCCCCACGCAACCCTAATCCAGCCCTGATATAGACTTACTATACACTGTGGCTCCTTATAGTTTCAATAAATACATGCTATTTCATACCCTCATTATCTAATGTTGTTCACAAGTTTAAAAATTTGTTAGATAAATACCAAGTAGACCTTACTATAGCAGAACTATCGCATATATAAAATATCTATCAAAAAGTTCAATTATTTGCTCTTACCATGGTAATATTAAATAATGATGTTGGGACTTTGGTATATTTTCAAATATTGCATAATTGAAGCGACATGTCTTCAGTTTGCTTTGGTGAATTTTTTTTAAAATTGCTGAGATGATACTAAGATACTGTTGTGGGGAATTATCCATGCACAAAATCAGAGAGGGTTGTATGGACAAATTTTTCGCTATAAAAATTATCGATTTACAAAAGTTCTGTCTTATGAAAATTTTTTAAAATTATATATACTTTAGAATTTTTTATAAACTACTTATTAACAAAATTTTAGCAAAATTCCCTGAAGAAAATGTCTACAAGTCTAACATCTATGTTGACGTGGTCATAGAATTTCAAATCGACAAGATCGCTATTTATGCATGCATAGCGATACTATTTCTAGTCACCAGTCCCCTATTGAAATTACCGTAGGGAGCCACCTTAAACCAAAGTAGGAATATACAGCATGTCTTAAATTGGCTTGTCTTAATATTATGTACTGTACACAACAAAAATCAAAAAGGTTTTAAACAAGTAGTGTAATCAGAACCATTAAGTACAATCCTCTTTTTTCCCTGATAGTTACACACAGTTAAAACTTTAATCACAACAAAATATAAAAACAAAACAAACAAAAAAAAGAACTATGTAATAATTACCAAACCTATTCAGGGATTATTAATTTTGAAGGATTACTATTTCCCTTCTATTCTTGTCCAAGTCATATTATAAAAAAGTTAATGTTGTAGTATTCGGTGTTAGAGAGCATCTATTTTTTCATTAATATAAAGCATTATCAAAACATTAATACACAAGAAGCCTTTATGTTTTATGTTTATGAAGGATACAGTTATTTTATATATGATCAAATTCTAATTTAGCAATCCAAGAAGTTAGCTGCCATCAGTAGCTCAAGAGCAATTTCTGGAGCAATGGGGAATTCAGGAATCTCGGTGCTACTGTTTGTGTAACGAACCTTGTACAAGAAATACATACAAACTTTTGACAAGATATGAGATGGAATTTCTCGGAAATGGACTTCATTTGTTTCATTTTCTGAGAACTGACCTGAAGTTAGTTAAACAGAAAACAGTTATTAACAGCTTTACAATAGGAAACAAACCACTATAAACTGAGTCCAAGACAAAGCATTCAAATCTTCACCATGTGGGTTTGTTTCACTCAAAAGTTAATAGTTATCAGGGTCACCAGGAGGGGGGAGGGGGAGCCAACTTGAAGAGGACCCCCTAAGAAAACATGAGGCCCAGAAAGCATAAAGATCAGTAACACTAACTTCATTTTTAGCCAACCCAAGGGACCAATTGAAAACATGTAGACATGACCCTTATGACGTGCAACATCATCAGGGCCCCCCAAATCAACCCTTGATATTATCAGGGCCCCCTAAATCAACCCGTGTTATGTCCTCAGGGCCCCCAAATTGGTGATTTGCCCTAGTCATAGCCCATGTACAATACATGTATCTCACCTGGTCCACTTAGCATGGCTTTAATTGTTCCTGAAGTGAGTGCGTAATGCCTTTTCACCACAAACTCATGACCATCACTTGAGATCAGCTTAACATATTGTGCCTCAGGTCCTTCACAACCACCATAAACTGGTTCCCCACTAGGATTAGCCATTAATATAATGTGAAATGTTAGGCTTTGAAACCTGGTGGAAAGAATAAAATAACTGACATTTGTTGGATATTCATCAAGCTCAATTACTCAGAAAAGATTTCTGAGTCTCAGACAGGGTTTGAACCTGCAACTTTCTAATGACCAGTTAGACGCTCAAAGTAGCTTAAAAAATAACTGTCAAGCCGAGGCAGACATAGAGCAATGTGAAAAGGTTGTGAACTGCTGAGAATAGTTTTGAAAACAAAATAAATTAATATATGTACATGTATTGTTGTTTTAAGCAGAGCCCTTCAACAGAGTCTTACATTTCACTCTGATGAAGCCGGATCTGCTTGAAGCATCAGTATTTCGTTATCAAAACTATTCTCAGCAGTTTACCATCTTTTCACTTTGCTCTATCTAAAATACTGCCAACACAACACTCTACTTTTTGAACAGTAGCAGACTTACTAGAGATAACAAAAAACTTTTCAACACAGCCAGGTAAGGAATGACAAAATATTCATTTCTTTCACTTTTAATAGCACTCGAAACCGGATGTTAATTAAGCGGATGTCGAACCATATTATTGTTGAGAGGGCATGACCTTTTAAGAAAAGTTGGTGAGGTGTATTGACGTAAATATTATTTTGAAAACATTTGTAATTTCCTTGCTTGCATTATCAAATATTACCGTTCTTGGTTGAGGGTTCTCTCTTTGATGGGTAAAATAATCTAACATTAGACCAGTGAATCTGTTGTTAGGATGTATCTGCCTGGGATGTCTGAGGGTTCTTCCTTTGATGAGTAAAATAGTCTGGTGTTAGTCAGAGTAAAATAATTTGCTGCTAAACAGAGTAATATATAACAAAGGAGTCATTTTGGCCATCTCAGGTAAGAAAATGGGTTAACGATGCATACACAGTACCAATATTGGCAATAATTTATATAATTGTCAATTATGTATACACAGCATAATTCTTTATTTCTCAGAAATTATTTAGATCAAAATTCCAACGTAAACCACCGTTTTCTGTACTCAACCATAAAATTAGTAAGTTTGAAAATACATGTACTGTAATTTTATCTTTTGTCTCATGTCTTTATATATTTATATTAATAAAACAAAGGGATTATTGATAACAATAAGTTTTACAAAATATTGAAGAACAATAAAAGTAGGTTTGATCTGTACAGTACTGCATTAAATCACCTGAAAATTCGTGTATAACTTATACTAGCTATACATAACATTATTAAAATTAAAAATATCGCTTAAATTCAATTCTGTATGTCTAAAAAGCAAGTCACATGTATAAACATGATTTTATAGACAATTAGCCATCGGCCTTTGTCAAAAATTCCAACTATCATGTGCACTTATTTTCCCCAATTTCCAAGCATTTTTTGACGGATTCTTGCTTTATAATAGATTAAATACAACGTATTTGTGTTCTGCTATTAATACAAAGCAGAAATATTACGATGCCGACGAGTTCTTGTCGTTGAAGACAAGCTGGTCAGAACAATTTAAAATGACGTTGAGCGGGTGTTGTTTTAAAGAACATCATTAAGAACATCACCCGCTCAAATCAATGGCTTTGATCACAAATCTAAAGAACTAAACCCTTCGAAAAAACTTTCCTTTATAAGTTGAACCCAAAACTACAAAAGCACGAGCAGAAATTTAACATCTAAATAGGAAACGGTGTGGTTCCTTAAGCAGACTTCGCGACGCCATCAACATAAGTGTCCGGTTCATGACAAAAAAACCACGCTAAATCCTTTCAGATTTCTAAAACAATGGCTACTATATCCTACCTTTATATAACTGCTTTGATTTCAGTTTCGTTTCAAGCCCGTTCCATTATTAGGTTTCTGTCAACGAGGGTCTCTTCTCTAGGGTTTCCAAATAACCAATTTCAATTTCTTGGATCGAGCATGCCTGCGCGGCTTTTGATGAAATATTAGTACTGGGAACAATTGTGTAATTATTTTAAATATTATAATAATTACACCTGATTGCAGGTTACATTGCAAGAAACCCACACAACTTATTTACTCAGGTGGCACATTTTTGGTCAGACTCAATTGTGAGTTGTGACAAGAGTGCCTCCAGTTTGACTTTGCCAGATTATTACATTTTGTGTTTTTGTGACCTCAAAAAGATAGGGGATTATTTGAGAGGGGTGCTAATTTAATTTTTGACAAAACCAACTGTGTTTGTGATGAAGAAAACTTAAAGACAGTATAACAACAACAACAATTATAACAATATTTGCATAGAAAAATAAAACTTTTTAAATTCTACATATGTTGTAATTCATAAAATCCATTTTCTCGATGGATTATAAATGAATGATTGTTTTCCAACATGACGAGGACGATACGATGCTGAAAAAACAAAATAATAGGGAGTGAGTGAGTGAATGAGTGAGTGAAATTATGTGTGAGTTAGAGGGTGAGAAGGAAGGAAGGAATGAAGGAAGGAAGGAAAGGAAGGAAGGAAGGAAGGAAGGAAGGAAGGAAAGGAAGGAAGGAAGGAAGGAAGGAAGGAAGGAAAGGAAGGAAGGAAGGAAGGAAAGAAGGAAGGAAGGAAGGAAGGAAGGAAGGAAAGAAAGAAAGGAAGGATGGAAGGAAGGAAAAAAGGAAGGAAAGGAAGGATGGAAGGAACGAAGGAAAGAAGGAAGGAAGGAAGGAAGGATGGAAGGAAGGAAGGAAGGAAGAGAGGAAGGAAGGAACAAAGGAAGGGAGGAAAGGAAGGAACAAAGGAAGGAAGGAACGAAGGAAGGAAGGAACGAAGGAAGGAAGGATGGAAGGAAGGAATGAACGAATGAACGAATGAAGGAAGGAAGGAAGGAAGGAAAGGAAGGATCGGAAGGAAGGAAGGAAGGAAGGAAGGAAGGAAAGAAGGAAGGAAGGAAGGAAGGAAGGAAGGAAGGAAGGAAGGAAGGAAAGAAGGAATGAAGTGAGTGCATGAGTGAGGAAGCAACTCTTACTTGGACCTGGTTCCTCAACTTCCATTGCCAGTGTTGGGTTCCATCTGCTGGTTGTCGAGACAAACATAGAACTAGACATATATCGTTTAGCTTCTCCATCATAATTCACAAGGTTGTAGTGCCCAGGCCCTGGTTGGGGATCAATCTGGGGCAGTGGAAGAGCTGGAGCAGAGATACTGAGATAATGTTGTCTCCTTGGAAATAAATAAAATGAAATTAATGGTGTCTGCAAAATACAAACTCTGCATCTCAGATACTTACTGGAATTTGTACCCTCTTGGTTTTGGTTTTCTTGTTTGAAAAGGGTTGTAGGACCCAGGTCCCGGGCTGAGATCAGGAGTAGAGACCATCTTTCTTTCAGTTGTGGATTTAAATGGAGCAGATGGTCCAGCTGCTGTTTTATGGGTTAAAGTATCTTTTATTTCATAGTGACCTGGAAATAGAAGGAACAAATTAAACTGATCCTGAAAACAGAATTAATAAATTATAATTTACAGTTCAATCAGAATAACAAACAGACAGACAAAGAAACAGATACACACAGAGACACATAAAACAACATATAAACAGACAGACAAACAGACACAGACAGACACACAGATTCACCCACACAAACAGACACACACTGTCAGACAAACAAGACAAAACAAAACAAAACAAACAAACAAACAAACAAACAAACAAACAGACAGACATACATACATACAGTGACAGACTTACAAGGTGATGGAAAATTAGCACTTGGTGCAGGAAAGCAATTCTCTCGTTTTGACCTTCAAAAGTTAAAAAAAAATATATACCCGTGAGCTCAATATGCAATTACTTATCCAACAACACTCTACACGTATCTGTATAAAACTCACCCTGACTTGAATGCAGCGTATGCTGAGACATTATTGTCATGAGTCACTTTGCCAGAGACTTTTGAAATCTAGTCAAAGAGATTTTATAATTTACTATATTTATATAGCCCCAAAGTTGAGGGGTGTGTGTGTGAAAGAGACCAGTTTATATTTATTTACTAATTGGTATCATTAGAACAATTGGGTTGCCATAGTTACCTTGTAAGCATTTGGAGCAGGAGCTTGACGATGATTTCTTTCATTTGATGGAATGGCAATAGGAGCATGAAAATTACTGGAAAAAATTTCATCAACTTAAAAAGTGAGATCTTAAGCAGCAAAACACACCATTGAAAATTATTCCCAATTTTCTCCATGTACACCAACTTAAAATAATAATAAATAAATAATTGCTTCTTAGTCATATAAAAACTAGGTATTTCATACCATACCTAGTCACATGCGCCTTGTTAAAATCTGACTTAATTGGAGGCTTCACTGGTTGATATTCACCTATATCAAATAATAATTATATAAAACCTGTCCAATATTAATACACCACCAACCATATGCAGTAAATTATTTATACCTGGGCCAGGTTGTGCATATGCTTTTTTTTCTTTATCAAATCTAACCATCTAAAGAATAATTTTGTAACGACAATTGGTAAATGACCACAAATAGTTACTCACACACATGCAAACCCATTATTTCATTCACCCACCCACATAAGAACCCACTCAACAATGTACCCACTGACTCACTGACACACCTAGGGATCCACCCACCTATGCAATCACCCACCCACCCATGCATCACCCACCCATGCACCACTCACCCATGCATCACCCACCCACCCATGCACCACCCACCCATGCACCACTCACCCAGCCATGCACCACTCACCCACCCATGCACCACTCACCCAGCCATGCATCACTCACCCAGCCATGCACCACTCACCCAGCCATGCACCACTTACCCACCCATGCACCACTCACCCACCCATGCACCACCCATTCATGCACCACCCATGCACCACCACCCATGCACCACCCATGCACCACCCACCCACCCACCACCCACCCATGCACCACCCATGCATGCATCACCCATGCACCACAACGCATGTACCACCCACCCATGCACCACCCACCCATGCACCACCCACCCATGCACCACCCATTCATGCACCACCCACCCATGCACCACCCACTCATGCACCACCCATTCATGCACCACCCACCCATGCACCACCCACCCATGCACCACCCACTCATGCACCACCCATTTATGCACCACCCATGCACCACCACCCATGCACCATCCACCCATGCACCACCCACCCATGCACCACCACCCATGCACCATCCACCCACGCACCACCAACCCATGCACTACCACCCATGCACCATCCACCCATGCAACACCCACCCATGCACTTACCCACCCATGCACTCACCATGCATGCACCCACCAATGCACCACCCACCTACACACCACCCACCCATGCACCACCCACCCATGCACCACCCACCCATGCACCACTCACCCATGCACCACTCACCCATGCACCACTCACCCATGCACCACCCACCCATGCACCACCCACCCATGCACCACTCACCCATGCACCACTCACCCATGCACCACTCACCCATGCACCACTCACCCATGCACCACCCACCCATGCACCACCCACCCATGCACCACTCACCCACCCATGCACTCAACCACCCACCCACCCATGCACTCACCCACACACTCAAAAACCCACCCATCTATGCACTCACTCACATGCACTTACCCACCCACCCATGCACCAGCCACCCACCAACCCACTTCCTCACCTTTGAAGCAAAAGTACCAGTCCCCCTCTTAGAAAGAGAAGGTGATTCATTTGTTACTGAATCAGGTACTTTAGCTTTGTAGGATCCTGGCCCTGGATTGTCATTCTTTATTAAAAAAAAATATAAAATAAATGTTTTAGAAATAAATGTGAAATGCTAGTATTATACCATTATTTGTATTACAGTTTTTGTCATTTAATAACGACAAAAGCTTTTGTACTCCTATTTAGTTAAGTCATAAAAGTCTCAGGTTTACAGGAAAATTAACTAAGCTGTTAGGCAGTTCAAAATCTCACCAGTGATCCAGACTCCTGAAATCTTTTTGCTTTTGATAAAAATCCTTTTCTCTCCGAATTATCAAGAACTATTGTTTGATATTTGCTTGGAATTGAGGACGAAGCAGCTACGGTCCCGTGTCCTAACAAACACAAAAAAAAGTCTGGTGTGAAAACTTAATAATTGTATCAAACTAGAGGTCAGTGTACACTAATATCTGACAATTCTTTTTTTGAATTTAGCCTGTCCTTATTTTGACAAATAAATACCCTTACACTAGCCAATAATTCACCTAAATAGAGTGTTCACAAAGCTCTATCTATGCTTTATTAGACTGACTTCACAAAATCTTACCTTTGTGTATTCTTCCAAGGGAATGTCCACCTACAAATCTACCTCTACTCGTTTGAACTAACACACTGTCCGCCATCTTTCTTCTCAAGATTGGAGACACTGTTTCCATGGCAACTTAATTCGACATCCCGCGAAAAGACCTGGTAACGAGGTTCATTTGATGCAAAACGGAGTAAAAAGATTTGTAAATTTCAGTAAATTTAAAAATAAGTAAAAAAATCTTTTTACTGTCAATGATATAAAGGCAAAGGGAGCTAAACTAATTTTATTAATTATACTTGGATAAGTGCTTGGGGCTCATGTGAATAGAGGAGGTTCGAGTTGCGTCTGGCCAGCTCAGAGTTTTCTCAGTTTAGCTACTTACAACAGTTTATACAACAAAAAAACAACTAAAACTTTAACAGCTTTAACCGTTTCATGCATGGCTTTCCTTCTCCCCTTGACGAGTAAAATCGTCTGGGGTGGGCGTAGGGGGGGCATGCTCCCCCCGGAAATTCTGAAATCTAGAGTCTCTGAAATGTCATTTCCTGTATTTTAGGACAAGGATTTACAGAATTCTAAAGGTCCAAAAACATCATAAAATACTCAAAAGACAACACTTTTCCGGATATTGAATATCTGCATTCAAATTTCTTTATTATATCTTTATCCAAAGTCGTAGGTTAGCTAGGGTTAGTGATTTTGTTAACCCTATTCTGCCCCCCCCCCAAAAAAAAAAAGTGTGGGGGGGGGGCAGGTCCACCCCACCCCCCTCCCCCGTTTCCGACGCCCCTGCACGAAAGGGTTAACCTGAAAACACTTTACCGACATAGAAAGGCCGTAGCTTGTTAAAGTAGTACATTCCGCACCATATATATAAAGTCATAAAAATATTAAAATACACTTCACTCCACCATTTCTAATGAAGGACTTTGGCTTTCCATGTTTGCTTTTCATTGAGCTCTTTGAACTAAATAAACTAATCCTGTAATATTTAATTAGCACCAAATTTGAAAGCCTTTTTGAAAATTTAGGTTGCGCTAAAAAATAGAAACTGGTCGCAGAAGAGATTCACAAAATAAGAAAACTGAAATTAAACTTTAAGCCTTATGTGCTTCCAGAAATTGTCCTTAAATTTCTAGAAACTTATCAAGTTTCCAGAACGTTTATCGCGGCAATTGTGAAAATTATTTCCACAAATATTTTTTTTCCAGTGGTTTCAAAACAAATTTTTTTCTATTTTACCAATTTGAATCGATTAAATCTGAGTGAGTACCAAAACAATAAAGATAGTTAGGCCTCGCTAATTTAGGACTGCTGAAAAGAACGGTTTGGTGGTTTAATCCAAGGATGTATGTCAGTTAAATCGCTCGAATATGAGTTAAAACTAAGGGATATTTTAAGAGGAAATACGTCAAAAATTTTCTTGGCATTTTTCTCGATGCTTTTCGATTGTAATTCTGTAGACAAATCGTAACCAGTGATTTTGGATGAGTGATCCTAACTCCATTACGAATTCACGCCGCTCAATTTGCATAAAGAAATAAACGTTTGCCGACAATCGTTGCTAGACGAAACTTAAACTAAATAACTACTTATTTTACAAGTTAGTTCTTGGCCGAGTAAAATGAATATTATGACTGTTTTTCCATTACTGAAGGCAAACAGGAACAATTGTCGCGAGGGGGGTTTAAATTTTCGCTATACAGCTAAAAGACTTCGGGATATACAGTAGTCGGTCACTCTAGCAGCGGGGCTGTCAACTCTACTGCCGATATATAGCATGTTTGTTTTATTCAATTTAAATGATAATATATTCTGGCCGAACCAAAAGCTTATCCGTGTGAAAATGGGTAATGTTTCTATTTTGAAATCGCCCTCAGAGCCAGAATAACATGAATAGAAATTTCATAGTTTTTTTTAAGGAACTAAAGTTAACAAAAATAGTCCACTAGAAACAGCGTTGTTTGTTTTATCCTGATTTAAGTGCATGAAGATATATTCTTGCGATAAATAAATGCTTATATCCGTGTCGGTGAGGTGATAATGTTTCTTCGTTTCAATTCTATTTTAGACTCATCTTTAGACAAAGGAACAACAAGAAAATACTTGAAGATTTTCCAAGACTCCGAAATGAACCAAACAAGTTGCCTTGAGCAGAATTTAAAACACCGTTCAACTTATTATGTCCAAATAGTAAAGGAAAGTATATATAGGAAGGTTTTTACCAAAATTAAGCGCATACGAATAAAATATTCTCGCATGACAAATGCAACACTTATCCTTGAGGATTTTTATCCTTTATAGGAAGAGGAAAAGAAAATTTTACTAACAATTTTATTTTTCAACAATCCTTTTGTCTACTAGATATATTGAAAAGCCTGTTAGGTTTACAAGGAAGCGTCAAGCGAAGTTTTTTCGTTATTTCCAGCTGTTGTCTGCCATAATAATGAGACATCAAAGAGGGCCGTTGACGTATACGCGCTTTCAGATTCGCCAAAATCTTTACATTTTTCTTTCATTATAAAAAAGCGAACCAATGATAAACAGCTGTTGCTAATGACTTAAACCAATCAAAACGAGGGAGACACGTTGAATAGCCAATCAGATATGGACCCGTTTATTGTCGTATGTTTATCGCTTGACAATAATCTATGGCCACCAGTCCGGATGAAGATGTCAGGATAAGTGATTACAATCTTGATAAGACTTCATTGAAATGAAAACTGATTAGAAATTCATACAAAATTATAATTATTTCCCATACGACGCGTTGTTTTGTGGAATGAGTTGCACTCGCTAACGGCGTGGGTATACAGTACATGATCTATTGCTTATTTTAGTGGGAGTATTATTAAGAAACGCCAACAGCGAACTTTGTGTACAGTACAAGAGAAAACGTCACTGAGATCTTAAATAGAAATATCCAGATTGTCTAAAAAGAGAATGCCATCGCGAGAAATTCATTTTTGAACAAAGAAAATGTCAGATTGTTGGTTCGCGTTTCAAACGGCAAACACTGAGAACAAACTCTACAAATTCGAGGTACAACTGGAATCTTGAGCAAAATTGGGGATTTTCCATTCCCAAAGAGAGCAAGTTATTTTGTGAAAGAAGCAAGGGACAGTAACCCAAAGTTATGCCTCAGTTGAAACGGCATAAAAGATTAAAAAGAATAACTTCGAAACAGAAGTTTGGAGTGCGTTATTTACACCAACATATGTTCAACGACGAAGCAACAAGCGACGAAGATTCTGTTCGAGATATCGATGAGTCACCAAGCAAGACAGATGGTCGTTTTTGCTTTGTTCGTTGTATCTCGGGTCTAATGATCCTAGCCGGGATTGTGGTTGCGTTAGTTGGTGGCCTGGTGAAGAGGCGGGAAATTGATTACAGAGTTGATGAAAATGGCGAAGAAGAACCAGTTGGAGATGATATTCAGTATAATTCAATGCTTGATGCTTTTGTGTTAGTCGGGGGAGTCCTAATGATGCTTGGGAGTATAATGATGGCTGCTGTTCAAATAATGATCTGTTACCCACGTAGGAAACTCGGGAGTAGAAAACCCCGGGTTAAAGACCCCGATAACTTTTTATACCCGGAGAAAAAAAGCGAGAGTGAAGCGGCGTCTGAGAAATTAAAAAAAGTTCCAGTTTTTGCCCTAGTTCATAAAGTACAACCGAAGAAAAAAGAAGAATGTGAAACGGATAAAACGAGTGCTTTAAAACCACATAAATTTAAAACTTCTATAGACCAGGAACAGCAAAATTAAATATATTATATTTGAAATATTTAAATCAAGCTTATCAACTGAAAGAATGACATATTCAAATGAAACAATTCAACGTATATTTTAAAAATATATTTATTCAATATATTATTATTCAATATATCATAGTATATTCTTTATTTATGCCCAAACAGAAATATGGATATGAAGCTATTTATTTTATAGTATATACAATTATCTAGCACTCTAAAATGTCAAATATAATACTATAATGAATGAAGAATCATAAAATATTACATTACAAACGCCCATTACAAATATACTTATCTTGTGTGAAAATCTTTTTGACTATTAAGCTTGTCTTCACTCTGAGATTGGGTGCTCTGTGCTTTCACTCAAACTAGTACCCAGTCTCTAATTTGATCGCGCGAACTTATTTAGCTTTATAAGTTTTTTGCGGTTTTTTTTGTAATTTTTTGGTAAAACCACATTCATATAACTATAATCTTATAATTTTATCATTAAATGTATAAAAAGTAATGGATAAACGACGAAGAAAAAAGAAAACGAGAAAGAAAGGCAAATGAAGCAAAAATGATGGCAGCGGTGGGATTCGAACCCACGCCTCTTACGAGACTGGTGCCTTAAACCAGCGCCTTAGACCGCTCGGCCACGCTACCTATTGGCCGATATTGCTTTAAAATATAGTTTTAAGGATATTTCCCTCTGGAATTTCCACAGCAACATTTATTTCACACATAAAAGCTTCTAGGACAGCGTCGGCCACGGTTGAAATCCAAATATTACCAGGGTTAAGTCACGTAGGCCTGAAAAACAGAGAAAAATCTTCTCGACGTTTCGAGCGAAGGCCCTTCGTCAGGAGAAATTAATTTCTCCTAATTTCTCCTGACGAAGGGCCTTCGCTCGAAACGTCGAGAAGATTTTTCTCTGTTTTTCAGGCCAACGTGACTTAACCCTGGTAATATTTGGATTTCACACATAATCGTTGTTGAGTGAGAGAAGACCCTGGGTACGAGATTTATATAAAAGATTTGTTGGTAGTCAAGTGGTGGGTTGGTGGTATGGTTGGTAAAAAGTGATGGTTGGTGCATGGAAATAGTTCTTCATGGTAAGTTTTATTTTGAAGAGAATATTCGTACGATCCGAGGTGATACGTGCAGTGAATATTCTGGTCAGGGGGAGTCTACTGGACTGCTAATTGATTGGTTAATCGAAAGCGGTGGTGAAGACACCATGTAAGAGTGGTACGTGGTGGTTATGGCTGAAAAAAGAGAGGTCGTCAAAGTACGCATATTAGTGCATTATATGAAAAGGGGAAAGGAGGAAAAATGGATGAGAGAACTAAAAGTTTACAGTGTGGAAAATGGTTTATTTTCTTAGAAAAATGTTTACTTTCTAAAAACAGTGTTTACTAATTTCTATAGGAATGCTTACTTTCGTGAAAATCTTCACTTTTTAAGAAATGTTTTGGAAAAATGTTTATTTTCTGGAAAAATGCCATCTAAATATTTTTCCTTAAAAATGCAATATACTTTCGAGAAACAAAGTTAACTTTCGGAAAAAAGTTATTTACTTTCCACGATATGATTTACAAAATGCATGGTACTACGGCTCTAAATGACGATTCACAAAGCACCGAAATCATTGCCGAAAAATAAAATACTTTTCTGCAGAAAACAAAGGATTTATAATTTATTATATAAACAATCTTACATTCAATTAATTATTTGTAATAAAAGGCGATTTTTAATATACAGAGATTAAAATATGCAATATTAAATATAGCCTAACACTGACATCACTGGAATGCCTACATCAAGCCTTTAAATTTCAAAAAGAATCCCCCCCCCCCCCAAAGTCATTTTTAATAAAAAGATATAAGTAAAGCCCAAGGCTGAGGGTCAGACTCAGAGATTTAAGGTATATCTATTTAGTATTTTTTAGTTCAGGTTGAATCTTTTTCACTTGTGTTATTCCAAATATTTTTCTATAATGTTCAGCATCAAAATACAAGAATTGGTTAGGAGCGACGTTGTAAGATTTTTCATCGGCATTCTTGACGTACAAATCTCCAGCAGTGCACCAAAAGCCTGCAAAATCATTCAGATGCATTTGTCCAATACACACAGGCACAAGCAAACAGAAAGACACTAGAGCACTTCCAATTGTCAAAATAGTTAACCCAACTATTGCTAAAATATGAAGACTCGTAGCACTCGGTGCTTCACGACTACTCAAAAAGTATGCCCTGGTATCGTCCGAGGAAATAATAACACTTGCAAGTAAAGATGTTAGCCCAAAAAACACAAAGACAGTGCCAAAAACCACTCCTATAATTTGCCAGGTTAAAACACTGTTTCTGTGTGTAATACGCTTCGCAGTCTCTCTATCATACGAGCAACACAGATACCATTTCTGCTGTTTGTTTTCATCATACATTTCTCTGTGGTAGCCACGTATCAGCCCAAAATGATAATCTGTATACTCTTCGTTGTCATTAAATTGGATTAGACTGGGTTGGTATTGACAAGGAACTTGTGAGAAGTATCTAGCGTTGAGATACTCACTGGATATGTTACCAGAGTTATCCAAGGTATTGGTTTCGTCGTTTAAGACTAATCCTTCCAGGTTTGCTACAGATCTTGGCCCTTCTTCACAACTCTTGTCTTGCGTGGGATTATTCGTGTAAACGTTGCCGTTCTGATTCGGTACTTCGGTCTTTGCGGTACTACTAGCCGCATCTTCTCCATCTTGACTACGCATGTCAGTTATAAACTTCTCAGCACAGAAACGTTCACGTTTGATTCCTATATGTCAAATAATATCAGACACGTCGAGACAAGCCTTGAAAGAAGCTATCTTGAGAGAAGACCAAAACGATATTACTCCTTCGACGTTCAACACCAAAAATAATTACTGTTTTGGTACTAATTGCCTGCACTTGCGGCTTTGTCATAGGTTAAAAAAATTAACACCAAACTTGAACTGTTGAGCCCAAATATTGCTCCCCAAGAGCGATGAATAATAGATTTCACAATCTATGACCGTTGGACTGTCATGATCAGTCTTGAATTTGATAAAAACCCAATATCTATATTACGATTGTCTTTTCCTGTTCAATTCCGTCAACTGTAGTTTCAACTTAGAAAAATTAGACTTGAAGTTTTGATCCGTCCAAGCTTGCCAAGACGGATGAGCAATAAATAATATATTTCACCGTCTATGTCCACGGAAGTACAAGATCCATATTCCAGCAAAATAATACAAAGCTATGGCTATTTTCTCGTTCTTTTCCAATTTTAGCGTATAAAGAAAAGTAACTCAACTTTGGAGGAGACCTGAATGGATTACAGCAGCAAAACGTCCAATATTCCGTTTTCTTCCCGTACCTATATCACCACAGCAACAAACTCTACAGCCACCTGCCACTGTTCTAGTTTAATATTTAAATATGTATTTTCCTCAACAGATTTCAATCGTTGAGGCGGGGGCGTGCGATGTATCCTTATGGTAGTTCTTCTCCTTTGCGTTTGCGTTAATTGGAAATCACACTCTACGCTGTACGCCTCCTGGCGACTTTTCTTATCGCAAAATCTGAATTCATTTTATCATTTCTCGTCGTTGAAACTTGAAAGCCACCCCGTGGTCTGGACTGGTGGTTCAAGCGTTTCTTAAGAAACTCTTACTGGTTGGAAAAACTGGTTGGAGAACATATGGAAATATGTGAAAGTTCATAGTTATATACATTATACAAGTTATTATCAAGGCCGAGATATTAAACGATATTTTAATAGGGGAAAAATGATATTTCTAGCACAATCTTACTGGTTGGAAAACATTTGAGAGCACTACAATGTCCTTTGTATTACATATGGAAACATGTGAAAGCTCATAGTTATATACAAGTTAATTTTATTAACGCTGAGATGACGATATTTTAATAGGAAACAAAATGGATACTGATACTTCAAGTCAAAGATCTTGATCAGAGTAAAATCTTGGTTGCTTTGCTGAAGTGGTTTAAAATGTATTTCGTAATCTGAAATCTTGGCATTTCACCACTTGAAAGGTTTTTCGTACGTAGGTGAACTGCCAATATTTGTTAGTAACGCATAATTGCTAGCACTCCTACCCGAGAGGCATTATGTTAGAAACCATAGGGAGCCGCCTTAACTAAAATGAAATTACGCTCTCTTTCGGAACGAATACGCCGAGCATAGCCACCCACTCAAAATCGCTCAAACGTTACAAAAACACTGCTGTATTCTCGATTTACAGCAATTTGACCACTCAGGCAGAACAGCTGATACGTTTTCTCCTTTTCACTTTGCTCTATCCAAAACACTGCCTACACGGCAGTTTACTTTTTCAGTTAGCTTGGCTAGGTGCATGACCCAAGTTTGACATGCTAGAGAGTGAATACGATTAACCTGCAATCAGGCCAATTTTACCTTTTCGCCCGCCTCCCGCCTCGTCCTAGTCTCCCTCGCAGCCGTTGTTAAACTCGCGAGTTTGGGACGGCGACCCTAACAACGGCTGCGAGGGAGACTAGCCTCGTCCCCACTTGCTTTTTAGCGGAGGACGAGAATCGAATAATGCCTGATACTCAGGTTAGAATATGATGTGCATGATAATTCTCGTCGACTTTTGTAAACACCCCCCCCCCCCCCCCCCACACACACACACTTTCCTACTTTTTATTACTCCCCCAGCAACTCAAAAGTAATCGCGAGGAACCCGACCCCTCACCCACCATTGCCATCATAAAAATAATTGGTCATTATGGTGAAACAATTTGGTCTGATAAAAGCCATACTGGTGTAGCGTTTTCGTGCAAAAATGAAAACCTTTTTATTCGTCTTTGCCTTTCGTCTACTCGAAAACGTTGACTCAGCGTTTTCGGAAATACCGTTTTTGCCAAAAAACGGGCGTGGACAAGCAAATACGATAGAAAAACGATCACGTGTGAACGCAAATATTCAGTTGATGCTTTTTTAGTTTTAAATAAAACTGACAAATTTAGGAACGCATCCCCTGGAATTGTACAGTACGCTTCTAATAAACTATACCTACAATTTATTTACTTCTTTTATTTTATTTTATACTTTCTGCTAAAAAAATAAACAAGCTATGAATGTGGTCCAACAACAGGTCCAAAGCCCGAAAAATAGTTTTAATTTAATCACAAATTAAAATACCATTCTTTTTAGCTTCTTCCTCCAATTCCGCCGCATCCTTTTGAAGTTCTTTAATATAAAGAATAGTTTGCTTCAAAATTTCTATTTTTGTTGGTCTTTTCAAAACACGAAGGCCCGGCACGATCTCGCATAATCGTTTAAACGCGTCTTTCTCCGCTTTGTTTCGCCGTCTGTCGGTTTCCCATCGTTTTTTGGTTCGTTTCATCTTCGGCTCCCATCGGTTTTCGCCGTCATCAAACGAAGACTTTTCTGATAACTTCGAAGGACTATGCGAAAAAATTTTCCCCGAGGTATCTTCGTTTTGTAAAACGTTTTCTTCAAATAAAACATTAGGGTTTTCTTTACAAGTCAGGTCAGTTATTGGAGAAAGCGGCAAAAGATATTCTGAAGGCAAAAAGTTGCTCGGAGTAAATACAGAATCCATACTTCGGAACTGTTTTTCAGTCTAAAAATTTGACCCGAAAGAGGAAAATTCAATATTGCGAGCATTGTTGTTTAATATTTCGTCTTTAAAAGACAGTTTTGTACCGTTTTCCCCACGAAAAGAGAAGAAATTATATAGTTTTCCATTGAATTGAAGCTTTGCTATTCGAGTTTTCGAGTTTACAAAAGATATATACAAATACATACAGCAGCTAAAAAACGCTACATTAAAAACATTAAAAGAACACTTACTAGAGCTTTAATTCTTGCTTTGGGGTCCGTAGATAAACGAATGAACCACTTGTGAAATGTTTTTCTTAGCGCTTACTCCACCAGAAAGGCGAGAAAGCCAAGGCCAAAATATTTTGATGTTTCTTCTTCTGAAAACAGAGCTCAGGAATGGCGGGAATGTACTCGGATTTACGGAAAATACCGAAGGGAAGACGATTGTGTTCCGAACAATACTCAGTCAATTTTTTCATCCTTTTTTTACGTAAAATCGTAAAATTTGATAAACAAACAAAGAAACAAACGAACATAATATTAGGGTGAAAAATATGGATATCTTCAAATAGTTTTTCAACCGTCTCTCACCACAATGCAGGAAATTTATATGGTCCGACTTATTCCGATGTATCTCCAAAGTTTCAAACAGGTACAGTAAGATATGGACATATTTATGGTTATTTATTTGTGCAATTAATTCTTATTTACATAGAAAACAAATTACATTAATGGAATATTTAGCGCTTTTTACATAACTTACATACCCGCAAATAGCATGCCTGCAACTAGCATACCCGCAACAAGCACACCTGCAACTAGACTAGCATACCTGCCAACCCGCAGCTTTTCTCCAACTCTGATCAACTCCTTAGCCGTCATAAGTGCCCGTGAGAAAATACAAAGCATCGTCTCCCAAACTACTTGCAGTCTTGAACTCATCTCTCAATCGAAATCTCCAGTGTTCCTCAAGGTCCAGTTTCACCACCTGATCCCTCAGTGTACTACGGTCTGAACTGATCACGCAGATCTTTGCCCCAGGACAGAACCGGAAGTCTCGTAACACTTCCTTTGTGACGTCATATCCGCTACAAAGGTACAACAAAATGCCGCCATATAAAGTCGGCCCAGGCGCCTCGCGGTCTCTAGACAATACACTGCGGTATTCCACAGTAATGCCTGGCCCCAAGTTAACAAAACAGTCTAATAACAGCACTGGACTAACTGGATTCCCAGAGGCTGCTGGGAATATCTTCTCTGCAGCTTTCAACCTTAGATATTCCTCTAGAAGGTAATGCGCAGGCGCGGGAATCACGTGTGCAGGATCACGGTCAGGAAGTGAAATGATGTCGTCTATATTAGGTGTGACGTCAAAACTATATCCTCCACCAATGGGAATTCGTTTCTTCAACACGTTGAGATGATTGTAACGCAGTACCAGACCTCCTTGCGAGCTCACATGAAGGTTAAAGTCCACTTGGTCCCAGAAAAATAAGCGTCGGTTGTAACTCACGTGACGTGTAGCGTCAACGTTCAGAAACAGCGAGGTGTGCACTTGGCAGACTGAGTACGAGTTAAGTTTATACTGGGTCACGTTTCCAGTACCCCATGGATTGAAACCTATCAACGCAAACGACGTCACGTTTGGAGATGATTCAACCAATCGCGTGGTCTGGAGCAAAGACCAGTCCTCAGGCTTCGAGCGGTCATCGTCTTGAAAGCTAAAATTGAAATTAAATCGAACAAATCAGAATTACTCTGCGGTGTTGTACTGTATTGTACTGTACTGTACTGTACTGCACTGCACTGCACTGTACTGTACTGTACTGTACTGTACTGTACTGTACTGTACTGTACTGTACTGTACTGTACTGTACTGTACTGTACTGTACTGTACTGTACTGTACTGATATCACTTACTTGTTTGAACTGTCTACGGCACGGTTTTGCCACATAACACACGAGTCGTCCATAATATGAACAAATGGCCAAACAAAATTCGAGTTATCACATTGCTGCCTTTGTCTTTCAGTTGAAAGATTTTCAGTGGCAAATTCCTACGAAAAGAAACGATATACCACATTTTTCCAGTTGTAACAGATAATGTGTCCAATTTTCTCATTTGCGACATATATAATGTATCTAATTTGCAACAAATATGCTGTATCTAATTTGCAACAAATATACTGTATCTAATTTGTAACATATATACTGTATCTAATTTGCAACAAATATACTGTATCTAATTTGTAACATATATACTGTATCTAATTTGCAACAATATACTGTATCTAATTTGCAACATATATACTGTATCTAATTTGCAACATATATACTGTATCTAATTTGCAACAAATATACTGTATCTAATTTGCAACAAATATGCTGTATCTAATTTGCAACAAATATGCTGTATCTAATTTGCAACAAATATACTGTATATAATTTGCAACATATATACTGTATCTAATTTGCAACATATAAAATGTATCTAATTTTCTCATTTGTAACATATAATGTAGAGAAAAAACAAGAACAACAATTACTATAAAATAGATTCCTAGCTCAAGACAAATACAAACCTTTATGATATCTTTAGTCATTCCTAGTCCTTGCGAGTTACACAACGGAGGCAGTCCAACTATCACGTGATTAGGCCAAATCTTCTGATAGAACGCCAATTCACTGTTTTTGACAAAAATCAAGTGCACGTGATCCCGACCTTCCATTGCGTGATAAAGATTAAGAAGTCCTAAAATAGAAATAATTGTGACATGATTAATATGAAAAAAGTATTTTAAGCTTTAGAGTATTATTTTGTGAGCTGCGACTCACGATCGGAAATCGCATAGAGAATCGGCCACTTCCTTGGGCAAGTGAGTTGTCGGCCGTGTATTGATGACGTTTACACACCAGATATTCGTTCTACGCATGCGTAGCTAATACGGGTCAGCCCGTATTTCGCAAGCCTTGACAGCCGCCATTTCCGATCGTGAGTCTTTGAGTTTGATCAAACGTGCCTGCAAATTAAAGGTGTAAAAATGAGCAAACCTCCTTACCTTGCTCTTGCCTGCCAGCTGAAGGTGTAAAAATGGGCGTCTTGCTGATCAGGTTTCGTTCACATTGTCTAGCCTCAAGTTTCCATCCTTCCGTTGTAAATTTCCGCGTCACAATAGGCAGTTTGAGTGTGCGCAGTTCGTTCTTTTCATTGAACGTAAACCACTCTCGTCGAGCACTGGGAATGACAAACGTCAGCTGGTCACCTGACTCTAAAGTGATCACGTGTTTACTGCATAAACTTGGCCCCAATCCTTCACGGTAATTCTTGCACTCGTCACAGTGGTGGTAGGAATCGTACGCCGCAAACGATGACATCATCACTGATGACGTAAGTGGCTGTTTTGGTATGACGTCACTATCGACGTCACTACTACTGACGTCACTTTTGATGTTGACGTCACCGTTCGTAACTTTAACGTTTTTATTCTTTTTCTCTTTATCAAGCCGAGCATGAAGAGGGCTAACCAATGAAAATCTTGTACCGACAAGGGTGGGGTTAAAAAGGGTTTTGGACAAGATTTTCGCACTAGGTTGATCCATTTCAGACGCTGGTATTTGATTGCACGCGGCCAAGGAGTCTGGTACCTCATCATACACGTCAACGCGTTGTAATTTCAGAAGAGTGCCGTATAATAATTGAATAAAATGAAGAACTGAGGCTGTTTTACCAACCTGGAATGATATTCATATAAATACATAAGATTTCCCGCCAGCTGAAATATGAAAAAAGCGCGGGGAAATACAGCTCTCACCAGTTGCATTGTGGTATGTTTTCTTACCTGGGGAGGACCGCTGAACAGAAAACATCGTGAATAATATTTCATGTGGTTAACATCAGCTGCGCTCTTATCTTTTGTCATACGAGGAGCAGCGTCTGAAATAGCAAAAAAATAATTAAAAAATTGACGGATCGTCATTTTTCTGGAGGGTGCGTGGACACAGGCCACCCGATCCGCACGTTGTATCTAATAAACTACTAGACATTATATACACATTGTATCCAGTAAGTTACTGGAAATTGTTTAATTCTAAGATGCGCCAATTAACGGATTAAAACTCACTGCGCATCCCACAATCTTTGTCAAGAACTGTTGACCATAAATTACGAACACTATTAGGGGGGTTGGACGGGGAGGAGGAGCCTTAAACCCCCCCCCCGACACTTTTCAAGTTAGGGTTAGGGTTACCCCCGGGAAATTCACATTTTTGAGATTAGGGTTAGGGGGTTCGGGGGGGGGGAGAGTTTCATTAAAAATCTCTTTATTAAACAATTTCCAGTAACTTACTGGATACAATGTGTATATGTCTAGTAGTTTATTAGATACAACGTGCGGATCGGCCGCACAGGCATACCTCTTGGTTTTGTCCAGCGGCGATAATATTTCGATTGTTCGGACGGTAGATCGCTGACCAGAGCTGGCCTTTGATCGCTGTTCCACTTGACAGAGGGATCAGAGCCAAGACGCAGATGTTTAGGACAACCAAAAAAGTCCTTTTGCAATGTCCTTAAAATATTTATTAAAAAAGTTGTTAGTTCCCAAGCGGGACTCAAACTCACAACCATCTGATCACCAGTGAGATGATCTAACCATTAAGCTACTGGGAGTCAGATGGTGAGCAAAGGTTATACATGTGTATAACTTGTAACCTTCTGATGACCAGTGAGATGATGTAATCATTGAGCTACTGGGACTCAGATGGTGAGCAAAGGTTACACATGTGTACAACTTGTAACCTTCTGATCACCAGTGAGATGATCTAACCATTGAGCTACTGGGACTCAGATGGTAGAGCAAAAGTTACATATGTGTACAACTTGTGACCTTCTGATCACCAGTGAGACGCTCTAACCATTGAGCTACTGGGACTCGGATGGTCCGTTCGATGTATGACATTATATATCGCTATGTGCAGCAATGCTTACTTACCTATAAGCTGTTCGAGAAACCAGTAAAACCGGTAGTGGATAACTAGAACAAAACTGGTTACGAGTATCAATTCGCGACTTTTCCGTCTGACCGACATTTGTGTCGCGACCTTTGTCGTCATTTGCTGCAGAATTTCCTTTATTAGTCGCACCACCACGAGTGCAATCCTGGGAACTAGTACCGAGGCCACTGTTGATGTAACGCGACACTGCATTAAACTCGAGTTCCAACGTCGAGCGATGTCGGCAATGTTCGTTAAGAAGTCGGAAATCACAATATTTTAACGACCTTGGAAAAAATTTTTAAGCATTTAAAAAAAGAAAATATTTCTAATCATAAAAGTGTTTATATTTCTCGCTGCCTTACCGGGGAAAAGTATCTCCGGTTCTCTCTTTACCGCTGACCAACACAATACAAGGAAGGTCAAGTAAGTCTTCGTAACGTTTCGGATACCAATCGTTCATGGACGCCGTATCACTCGGCGAAGCTACGTAAAAATAATATAACAAGAATTAATAAAGAATTGCTGTTGGTGTTAGTGGTGTTGTTGTTGTTAGTGTTGCTGTTGCTGTTGCTGCTGCTGCTGCTGTTATTGTTGCTGTTGTTGTTGTTGTTGCTGCTGCTGCTGTTGTTGTTGCTACCGTTGTTGCTGATTTTGTTGTTGTTGTTGTTGTTGTTGTTGTTGTTGTTGTTGTTGTTGTTGTTGTTGTTGTTGTTGTTGTTGTTGTTGTTGCTGCTGCTGCTGCGGTTGGTGCTGCTACTGCTGCTGTTGCTGGTGTTGTTGGTGTCGTTGCTGCTGTTGGTGTTGCTGCTGTTGGTGTTGGTGTTGCTGCTGCTGCTGTCGTTGCTGCTGTTGTTGTTGTTGCTGTTGTTGTTGTTGCTGCTATTGTTGTTGCTGCTGCTGCTGGTGGTGCTGATGTTATTGTTGTTGTTGTTGTTGTTGCTGTTGTTGTTGTTGTTGTTGTTGCTGCTATTGTTGTTGCTGCTGCTGTTGTTGTTGTTGTTGCTGCTGCTGTTGTTGCTGTTGTTGTTGTTGTTGTTGTTGTTGTTGTTGTTGTTGTTGTTGTTGTTGTTGTTGTTGTTGTTGTTGTTGTTGTTGTTGTTGTTGTTGTTGTTGCTGCTGCTGTTGTTGCTGTTGTTGGTCTATCTCATCTTCCCTTTAAATACCTTTATTACTCCGCCATGATCGCAATCTCATCAAAAAGTGTTCCTCGATATGTAAGCCTGATTCTTCATCATCATTGATCACAGCAAATCGATAATGAAAACCAACCCTGAAAGACAAATTACAAACATACTGTAGATTGCAGAATACTCGTCCACATTCATAACTTCTCTCCTGACTTCTTGTTGCTTCGAATTGCTTTGGGTAGTAACCCATACTACTTATCCATTTATCATATAGATATCGATGAAATACCAGGTTTTCTTTTGTTGCCAAAAAGTGATATCTTCACATGTGAAGATATCATTTATATCTTCACATGTTGTTAACAAGCTGTGAGATTTTTACGCGTGTAGTAACCACTAACTAAATTTCCGCCGTCTAAGGTCACTTTTCTGGACAGCACTGCGCAATCCAGTTTATATATAGGTCAGTAGTCGACATTCATTCCTCGCAGTAAAGGTTCATTATATCGCTTATTATCCTCACCTGTCCCGAGTGTCCTTCAGTTTCTTGTAAGCCCACATGGCCACAGCAGTGCAAGGAACCCGGATAATCAGCATAGCACCACGACCCGCAGTGTCACTTAATGGACAC
>OZ036016.1:5883213-5923213 GCA_964035015.1 Corallium rubrum
TGGGCCAAGTAGAGGTTTCTCTGTGGTTCATCACTCGGAGTAACACCTTAATATTATACTGTCTTGAGATACAGTACTTGATCCTATAACCTTACCAAGTTGGCAGAGTCAATAGTGAGAAAAAAAGGTTGAATGGTGGAATTTTCTTGGTAAGTTTGCCAAAAGAGTTCTTTACTGTTCTGGATCAACTTATGAAAATCCTCTTTGGATATTGTGGATTCCTCTGATAATGTTGACAGATACTGAGCCATAAGAATCACCAAGACATTCACTGACAGTGGTGGTAAGCCATAATTTCCAGATGGTGAACCTTCTGGTCGCATTTCTGGATGGTGAAACATTCCTCTGGATTGCTGAGCTGTTTGTTGCTGTGGATAAAGTGGTCTCGCTGTAATCTGCAGGTCTAAATAATGGTAAAAAGTTGTGTTTAAATAAACTGGTAATTTTCTTTGGGAAATAAATAATGATCTAATATTAGAACATGGAGAAATGTAAGCATAAAAAAAAGCAGATTAGCAAAAGAAAAAAATAAAAGAGAAAGAAAAAGGAGGTGTTAAAGCAGATTAGAAAAATAAAAAAAAATAAAAGAGAGAGAAGGGAAGGAAGTTAAGATAATAATAAATGTAATAATATTTTACTTGTTGATGACGGCCTTGTTGTATTGTTCAAAAATTCAAAACATTCTGCCAACATGTCAGACAAAACAATTTCTTTATAGCACGTCACAAAATGAGGAACATGGCTAGGGTATCCCAAAACCAAGACTGGTCGTACACCACACACTGCTTCAAGCCACACATGGGGTGGTACGGTTTCCCCATCTTTGTCTGCATCGTCCCAGCCTCTCTTATACAAAGGAGGTGTGGCGGGGTCGAACGATGAGCCACTATCACATGAAGACTGGGAACTAGTAGATGATCTGCCTTCCCTCATTGCTAATGAGCTATGATTAATATTGACAATACCAGGAGCCACAAATGATGAAGAACTCACTTCTGGAGGCAAGTGTCTGGGTGTTTTCCCATCCACCACAGATTGATAAGCTGGGTATGGAAAAGAGCGCTTTCTAGGAGTTTCTAAACAAAAAGAAATAAAATAAATGTGAAAAAAATGTGGATTACAAAAACTCATCATCCAGGCTCTATTTGAGATTTACCAATTTATAAATGAAAAAAGGGGACACAGGTAAATTTAATTTAAAAACTCACCTCTCCAAGGAATTCGAGGCCCACGACACAATCGTCCAAGATTATCCCTCAAAATATAACATTTCAAATGCTTTTGTTTTTTAGGCTGTGTAGCGAGAACCAAATTGATGTGGTTGGCAAACTCAGTGAAGTATCTGAAATGAGGCTCACCACAACCAATACAACTGCCCGAGAAACCAAGAGTTGTGGGTGAGGTTGTGTCACATGGTAGGAACCGTTTGTCAACTGCAGCTACAAGAATAAGTTTACCAAGCATGGGTGATTTAGCACCAGCAAGTACCATACCAGATGGTACTTCAACTTCTAAACCATTTTGAGCTAGATGAGCAAGGCTGATTGCTTTACCATTAATGCAATAACCTGAAAGAAAATTGAATATAAGTCAGGAAATAATTGAATGAATGAATGGGTACACAAGTAAAAATCTCACAGCTTGTCAACAGGATGTGTTCGCAACATGCAGGCTTGTAGCAAGGCTGTTAACAAGTTGTAACAATGCTGTTCATTCAAGAAGCTGCTACAACCTTGTTAGCATCAATCTGTTAACAACTTGTTGAGTGCAGAGCGGTAATAGGTTGTTGGAACAACTTGTCATCAGTCTGTTGGAGTCATCAGCCTTGTTACAAGTTGTCAACAACCTGTTACAGATATGTTAACAGACTGGGACAGCCAGTGCGAACACATGACGGTGACAGCCTGCTGAACAGCCTTGTAACAACTTGCTTGCAGGTCTGCTACAGCTTGTGTGTTTTTACGTGGGTAGATGAATGGGTTGACAAGTGGGTGGATAGATAGATGGATGGGTAGATGAATGGGTTGACAATCAATGGTTCGACTGGATGGATGGAAGAATGGAATGGGTGAATGAATAAGTGGATGAATGGATGGATAAGTTGTTGAATGCATGGATAGATGCAGGCTTCGAAATAAATTTGAAATGTATACCGGTCACTATGACCGGCGGCTCAATAAATTTGCCGGTCACAGCGGAATTTTTACCGGTCATTTTTAGTTAATATACTTATTTGCGCTCATCGTTCGTGTGGCTCATGAGTTTAGAAACAATCATATGCTGTACAACAGGCCAATGGTGTAACCGTTTTCGAGTTTTTAGGTAACGACAGTGAGACAAACAAACACGCACACACAGACAGATAAAGGTATTATAATATAGATTATGAATTATATTTGTATATAGGCACAACGCCAGCATATCGTATTACAATTTGACACATTCGCTCTCACTTGGATTAAAAAATTCACCGGTCATGCATGTCCACCAAGCGATGGTATTTGCCGGTCAAACTGTAAAATTTTACCGGTCAGTGACCAGCACTTATTTCGAAGCCTGGATAGATGGGTAGATGGATGAATGAAAAAATCGATAGACAAATGAATGGGTAGATAAATGGAAAGATTGGTAAATGGATGGATGAATGGGTGAATGAATGGATGAATAGGTGAATGAGTGGATGAATGGGTATGGCAACTTCACCTGGTGTTTTACAATTTGTTTCCTGGGAAACAAGAGAATCAGCTGCCATAGTAACACAACCAATCTCCTCATTACTTGAATCTTTCCCACTGCCTGTAAAAGTAATTAAACAAATAACACTCTGCTTTTTACAATGCTTAGGAGTACCTTAATTGTCACACTTGAGTTCAACTAGAAAAGTTAAGCTCGGTTAGACGGGGTTAGTACTTGGATGGGTGACTGCTTGGGAATGACCCCATTGTCGAGCTTGGAACTCATGTGAGTAGAGTTGTAGTTGATCTCTCCTGTGCTTCAAGGGTTTTTCGCCAGGTTCTCCAGTTTTCCTCCCTCCATAAAATCAACACCTAACATCTTAGCTGTGATCCGTGGTCTGAACTGTGTCGTATGGTGGCTGCCTGGAGCACCTTTGATATGCCTCAACACGGCCACGTTGATCTGCATCCTTCGTAATTCAGCCATTGGCTGCAAGTAAGGATGATTAGCCACCAGTCCCTTATCCTTTAGAAAGTACAGTACAATGTATAAAGCTGGTGTTTTCAAAATCCTGGTAAGACAATGCTTACCTGATGCAGTTTGTCTTGCATGTCGACCATGTTTATGTTGATCCTCAGCTTGATGTTGTGAACCTTGGGCTGGTCCCCAGCACATTGAATACATTTGATCTGCCATGGTGAAATTTTACCAAGATAATTTCATCATCAAAATCATTTAACCCTGCAATCAGAAACAAAGTTTAGTTACACTAATGTTTTAAACTATATTTTAAAATTTGAGTATTTCATCCATAAATATATCAATACCTAACCCATTTCCCCAGGGGGGTTACTCTGGCAATTTTGGGGTGGGTGTGTGCTGCTGTGACCTCAAAATCCTGATCCTATCCCAGACCTAAAAATGTGGTTTTTCATACCCTGCACCCTATTCCAGACCAAAATAGACCATTTGTATACCCCACCCCAGAGCTCAGAGCTCTAAAACCATATCCTATAGGCTAGCACACAACCTCGTCCCCAGGGCATTTTGCCTCCACGTTGGGAGGTCGGCGAAAATGGCCCTGGCATCGGCTGGTCAATTCTATAATCGGATTGGCCGGTTTAAAAACTTGATTAATTCAGATACAGTGTAATTTATTCATCAAAATATGAATTGCAATAAATCCACTCTGCGAAGTTCATCCAAAGAATTGTAACGATAGCTTTGGTTAAAGTCAAGAACAACATTAGATATATGTTTCTTCCCAACATTTAAATGTATCCTGGATAATCGTGGGGAGTATCATGATGAATAATGCTAGCCAGTTGCATTTATGATAAAGGTTCACATGAGTGATTCAGCAGAGCGTTAAATATTTCTTATTTATTATTCATGTATACGTATTATACAAAAACGAAACACAAAAACCGCATAAATTTTCTTGCCAAAACACCCCAAAATTCTGCGTGTCACGTGACCAGCCGATGCCAGGGCCATTTTCGCTGACTCCCAATGTGGAGGCAAAATGCCCTGGGGACGAGGTTGGCTAGCACATACCTGTATACCCAGTGCCGGATTAAGGTTGAGTGGGGCCTGTAGCAAATGAAAAATGCAGGGCCCCTATATTACATATGTCAATTTTCAATGGCATGTCGCCATTTAAACTCTTTTTCATTTCATATGAATCAGATCTATAATGTAGACTACAGGGGCGTAACTAGAAAATTTTGAGGGCAGGGGTTGAATGCAAAAAAAGGGCAAAGTCATTCTGACAGTATTCTAAACAATTTGGGATACTAGATATCCTTGTTATGCTTCTTCGAGAACACTCAACAACCACAACAACAATCAGTGCCAAAGCAAGGTGTCAAAAAGTGTGTGTGTGTGTGTGTGGGGGGGGGGGGGGGAAGTAGTGGCAATTAGTGACTGCATTTGTAGGGGGATCCAGGGATCCTCCCCCGGAAATTTTTGAAATCTAGAACCTCGGAAACACTATTTGCAGCAATCTGAGTGAAGTTTTTCATCTAATTCTAAAGCGAGTATAAATGTCTCTTCGAATAGATAGTGTTTGGTGCTTTGGATGATTTTCTGATTTTCTTCTTCGTTGTTTTGGTTTCCAGTGCACCCCCCCCCCAAATCACAGGGCCTGTAGCATTTGCTGCTACTGTACTACACTGTGTATACCGTATATACGAAAACCCCCCTGGGCACATTTCTGACTGAGCCAGCCAAAAAACCAACCATTTTTTTTATCATGAAAGGCAGAACCCTTGGACAACCTTAGTAGAAAAGGATATTAAATAATGCTATGAACATACATGTATTGTGGAATATCTTCTGACCAATATCTAATACAGGAGTCTTTTAAATTGATTTCAAAAGCATTTAATATTTGGCATTGGTTGCAAAATACAAATCTTTTATATCCATCCCCCCCGTCCCATGCACTCCCTAAGGGAATCATTATAATATAGCATGCCAAATGCTAATATTGAAACACATGTGCTCAATTTATGTTGATGCTAAAACCTTTTTACAGCAGTGGAGCTTAGCCAAATTAATACTGTATTATGGCTTTATTTTACTACAAAACTCGGCGCTATGCCGCGCGGCAAAATCTAGAAAAATAGCATCAAAAACAGCCGCGCATTTTATTTTTGGCGCTAGTTTAATAAAGCTCCCTCCTGTTTCTTGTCGGTGTTTACCTGAAAAAAACACCGGTCCAATATTTCTAACTATCAAACGCTAATGCAAAAAAGCTCTGGTATGAACAAAAGCTCTTAGAGATTTGCGCTAAAAAGATATTGGCTGTCTTGAATTGCAATGAATTACAATATCATCACTTTGACGCAGTTGAAATAATATTATTCGGCGCCAAGCTTTCACCAGGAATTTCAGGAACACAAAAAGATGAATTTTACTTAGAACTCTTGATCCACACGAAGCAGAAATACTAAACTTTATCATTTATTTAAAAAGACTTAGCGTTTTTCAAGCGTAAACTTGACAATATCAGTAAGTATTCCCTCCAGTCGTCGTGCGAAAACAATGAAAATGTAACGGTGAGAGTTTTAAGAGAAAGTTAGAAAGAAGTTTGAAATAAAAGCAGAGAATGCCGCATGAGTCTGTTTAATTCACAAAACTCGGCCAGTATATTGTATTTATAAGCTCAAAACATAAATCAAGCTGTTAGATGCTAGTTAAATAATAGACGGGCTCTTTAAATTTAATATTAAAATGTCACAATGACCTTTCACTTGTTTACAACATAGTCAGTTTCAATTTTAAACAAAGTCGAGTAAAATCGACTGAAAGATATTTAAAAGTTGAGCTTTAAGATATTCGGCTTTTAATATAAGGCTCATTTTTTAAATGCTTAACCTAAAGGGCCATGAGCGATATTTATTTCCCCAGCGACTCCGATATCAACGTTCAAAACAGTTTCTCTAGCTTGGTTTAGAAAGACTATTATAGATTACAGAAGCACAATATTAGTTGAACAAGAACTGAACTTTGCTAGCCCGTTCACTTTTAGGTAAGTTTATGATCCTTAAAGTCTGAGCTGGCATAAAATACCATGTTCTTGTTCAAATATAAACAATGGCTGGCGTGAAGCAAGCTGCGATATTATTAATATTTCATTGACAGTCTCTGAAAATCTTTGCACTTAAAAAGCTAAAACAGAAATTGGTGAAAACATCTAGTTCACTTCTAAAACAGCTTTCTATTCTACTGTTATTATCATGCAATTCAATATCATAATTTTGTTGATAACTTATAAAATTTAGCGAGAGCAATGGCCCTTGTCCAAAATAGGTCTTTGGACCGTAGCAGTCAACACCGTTCCGCGTCAGACAATTTCTTACAAATTTACAATATTTTTTGTATTATATAAAAGAAGAGAATAAAAGCTACATAAAATACAACGCGAAAACTTACAATATGCTTGAAAAAAGTCATTTCTAGACTTGTGTGTTGGTGTACCAAGTAACGTTCCATTTAACGTCCGTCGGCCATTATCTGGTCCAAGCGGTCTGACCTTGACTTGACCAGGGCGCTACAGGGAGGGACGGAAACTGGCCACGAACAATCTGATTGGCTAATGGCGAATATTGGTCAGACCGATCGTGTAATATATTCATATCGTTCACCTCGAATTTCATAAATTTTGCGCTGGAAAGCGACTATCAGCTGTGATATTTTTTTGGGATATCTTTTAATGTAATATCTTGTGGCCACGTAGAATATAGGAATTTATATAAACTTTTTAAATAAACTTTACGATCTAGTGATAGTCACGAAGGAGTGTGTAAAAAGCTACTCAGATGTTGTCTATTAATTCATATCAATGTCCGTTAAAATTAATTTAGTCACCGTTCACACTACTGTACACCGGATAGACATCCTCAAAACTCAAAACGTCGTCATTCCTTCATTCTAATACATTAATATTGGCAGAGTAAGATTTTCTAACTTTTAAATTTACACCAAGATTTACTCTGATGAAGGACTTTGGCTTGAAATGTTTGGCATACACTGATTTTGGCACCTTTAACTTTAAAATTTCCAACACATCGTAAAACATTGCCTTCACAGCTATCTACTTTTATATTTTACTCTGATGAAGAATTTTGTTGAACGCTGTATTTCGTTCTTTAAAATCTCAGAAGTTCACAATCTTTAAGATTTTCTATAAATTGTAACACTGCCTACACATCACTCTACTTTTATTTGACTTGAAACGTCAGTATATCGTTCTCTAAAATCTGAACAGTTTACCATCTTTAAGATTTTATATACATCGCAACACGCTGCCTACACAGCACTCTACTTTTATCACAGTCAATAAATGTATACTAGCAACTGCGCAACCGGTCAATGTTACTCAACGCGTCCAATGAATCCGCATGGTTGTCTGGTTGGCAGGTCAAAAAAATGTCATAATACTGCAAGTGCTCATTCCTTATCCATATAAAGGAGAGCTGCTCAGATTGAGGTAAGCTTTTGTCTCGTATTGACACTTGACCCGTATGCACATGTCTAGTCTAGCCAGTTTGGTTCCGTGAAGTGCTTTTTTTAATCAGTTTTCCAGTTTCGCTACAGCAGATTTTTTTTAGAATTTTAGTTTAACGTCTTTAAAGACTTTGACTATGCAATCTTGTTGTAAACAAAATCACACAGGTTTTACTAGCAAAAGAAACTGATTGACGCAAAATAAATTGTTTCGATGACAAGAGTCACAAGAGCAGATATCTTGCTGGCAAAAATATTTGGCGTTTTCAGAGGCTTCTTCAGCAGAGAATAGATTTCGTTCTACAATCTGCGCAATATTAAGTAAGGCCCCTTGTTAAAGAATTTGAAATCCTACTTTAAATAAAATGTTTCAAACGGTATTAATAAGGATATTAACTGCTCATTTAGTGAACTTTGTCCTCAAAATGTTTCTTGTCTTTGGATCTGCGCAGAGACGTTGGCAAAAGGGGGAAGAAGAGAGAAGAGAGGAGGGAGAAAGGAATGATGAGAGAAAGAGAGGAAGAAAGAAAAAGGAGAAGAAGAGAAAAGAAAAGAAAAGAAAGGGAAACTAAAGCAAAGAAAAAGCCTGCACTATCAAATGGCCTATATGATTCAAGCGTAAAAAGAATACCGGGGGGTTCATTCGCTCTTAGGAAACTTCAATGTTTTCCCATTTCCGGGATATTTTTAGAATAGTTCCCAGTCCCCTACTCAGTTTCTCGGCATGTTGCATCATCCTTGTGTTTGCTGCTATCGGCCACATGGTTTAAAGAATTTTTTTCAATTTTTTCCCCTCAAAATGCCTCTTTCATGTCGTTTTTATCAACACAAATACCCCGAAGTGGACGATGTCGTTATGGTGAACGTGAGAAATATCGCTGAAATGGGAGCATATGTCAATCTTTTAGAATATAACAACATTGAAGGAATGATTTTGCTCAGTGAGTTGTCACGTAGACGTATTAGATCAATAAATAAGTTGATCAGAGTTGGAAAAAACGAATGTGTCGTTGTTATCCGTGTAGATAAAGAAAAAGGTCAGTTTCGAGTAATTATAATTATTTTTACCATTGTTTTTAGAGTGTTAAAATGGCATTTTGTTATTCAAGCAATATTATGTAGTTGATTATATCTGATCTTATTGTGGATTATATCTGATTATATTGTTGATTATATCTAATTATATGGTTGATTATATCTGTTATATGGTTGATTATATCTGATTATATGGTTGATTATATCTGATTATATGGTTGATTGTATCTGATTATATGGTTGATTGTATTTGATTATATGGTTGATTATATCTGATTATATGGTTGATTATATCTGATATTTCTGATTATATGGTTGATTATATCTGATTATATGGTTGATTATATCTGATTATATTGTTGATTATATCTGATTATATGGTTGATTGTATCTGATTATATGGTTGATTATATCTAATTATATGGTTGATTATATCTGTTATATGGTTGATTATATCTGATTATATGGTTGATTATATCTGATTATATGGTTGATTGTATCTGATTATATGGTTGATTGTATTTGATTATATGGTTGATTATATCTGATTATATGGTTGATTATATCTGATATTTCTGATTATATGGTTGATTATATCTGATTATATGGTTGATTATATCTGATTATATGGTTGATTATATCTGATTATATGGTTGATTGTATCTGATTATATGGTTGATTATATCTGATTATATGGTTGATTATATCTGATATTTCTGATTATATGGTTGATTATATCTGATATTTCTGATTATATGGTTGATTATATCTGATATTTCTGATTATATGGTTGATTATATCTGATATTTCTGATTATATGGTTGATTATATCTGATATTTCTGATTATATGGTTGATCATATCTGATTATATGGTTGACCATATCTGATTATATGGTTGATTATATCTGATTATATGGTAGATTATATCTGGTTGTATGTTTGATTATATCTGATTATATGGTTGATCATATCTGATTATATGGTTGATTACATCTAATATCACTGATTATATCTGATTATATTGTTGATTATATCTGATCATATGCTTGATTATATCTGATGATCTGGGATTTCATTTTTGTCAGGGTATATTGATCTTTCTAAAAGAAGAGTTTCTCCAGAGGAAGTCAAAAAATGTGAAGCAAAATATTCAAATGCAAAAACAGTGAGTTTTTAGAAATTTCCCTCCCTTACCTTCTATTTTAATTCAGGCACACCATATTGGCAAGTATTAATTAAGCGGTATTATAAAATTTCTCACTTGGATGTTTTTCTGTTTCGGCCAAGGTTCACAGTATTCTTCGACACACTGCTGAAATTCTAAAATATGAAACAGACGAACAACTTGAAGAATTGTACACTAAAACTGCGTGGACGCTTGATACAAATTTGAAAGGAGTTGGCAAAGCTTTTGATGCTTTCAAAAAAGCTGTCACGTAAGTCTACTTCAGAAAAGATATTGTAATATATCAGTATTTACCAGACCTGCTGAAGGCAAGAATTTTAACCCATTGCAAAGCTTTTGATGCTTTCAAAAAAGCTGTCACGTAAGTCTACTTTGGAATAGATATTGTATTATATGTCAGTATTTACCAGACCTGCTGAAGGCAAGAATTTTAACCCATTGCTGCCTAGGATACTTGAGGGTTCTCCCTTTAGCAAGTAAAATTGTCTGGTGTTAGACAAAGTGGGACAATAAAGAGGCTGTTTTGGCCAGCCCAGGCACTAGCAATGGGTTAATAAACAACCCCCCTTAACCAAGACCTGAAATTCAACCCCCACTGGATCTATTATCATTGAATTGGAGTAACAATCAATGGCGTTGATGGTCATGACTGATTTTACTGATATTTTTAATCACATCTTCCAGAGACCACAGTGTCTTGGATGAGCTAGACCTTGATGAGGATACGAAGAAAGTATTACTAAATAACATCACTCAAAGGCTGATGCCGCAGGCTATGAAATGTCGAGCAGATATCCAGGTGTCGTGTTTCACTCATGAAGGAATTGATGCTGTTAAAGAAGCATTGCTGAAAGGATTGGAAAATGATAAAGAGGAAATGCCAATCAAGGTATTCAGAGTATATACTGTATTTACCTAATATCACGTAGAAAATTGACCATGGTGGGGAAAGTGTTAAGAAGCAGGGTTGTGTGTGCTGTTAGCGCGCTGCCTCTCCCCAAAAAGTTAAGCCCAGTTGGACAGGGTTAGTACTTGGATGGGTGACTGCTTGGGAATGATTATGACCCTGTTGTCAGGCTTGGACTCATGTGGGTAGAGTTGTAGTTGATCTCTCCTGTGCTTCGAGGGTTTTTCCCCAGTTTCCCTCCCATATGGTCTTATCTCATGTGAAGAATTGTTGTCGCTGAACAACCTACTAACTATTAACCAGGCAGCACTTCCTTGCAATAGTAACTTCTAGTTATCAGGGGTGTAGCATGTGTGACACCCCTCCACTTTTTGGAAAACTTGTCAGTAAAACAGAGATTTTGCAGAGAAAAATGTGATTTGTCTGTACAGTAAATTGATAGGGAAATTGGTCGTAAAAATGAGTTGGTTGGTAATCGAGGAAGCGCAATAGAGGAACACCCCCTGGTCAGAATGGTCACGCTACTCCACTGCTAGTTATAGTGATTATACATGTACAGTACTCAACATTGTCAATGATTATGATCACCACTGGTATCAATTTTCCTTATCTTTTTTTTTTTACTTTAGATAAATCTGATTGCTCCCCCAACGTACGTCATTACAACCACAACAATGAACAGAGAAGAGGGTCTAAAAGCTTTAGAAGAATCCATTAAAGCCATTGAAAAAGTAATAATAAGCAAAAGTGGAACATTTACCATACAACAAGCAGTAAGTTTTTCAATAATTATTCTTGAATTTTTTCTTTGTCCAGATGTGGTCAGAGCCCCTTTCCAATCTAGGCAGGCTTCAGGGGAAACAAACTCGATCTTCGCAGCCTGGGCCCAAAATAGTATCTTAGCAACCGTTCACATGCTCAAAAAGAAGTACCGAGTTTATTGGCAGAGCCCACTTTCCCCCAAAGCCTGGGTCATGGGGGCCCCCAAACCCAAATTTCCTAAGGCCCCCCAGCAGCTCTGTTATGCCACTGTGAGAACCTTTGGTACCCCAGGAGTTACTGGTAACTCTTTTTGTCTATATTTCAGCCAAAGGTTGTGACAGATATAGATGAAGCAGACTTGGCCAAAGAACTTGAAAAATTAGAAAAAGAAAATGCTGAAGTGGATGGAGACGATGATAATCCCGATGAAGAAGACGAACAAGATGAACCATAAAATGTTGAAAAAATATTTTGATATTGTGACACAAGGCATGAGATTGAAAGAGCTTCAAGATCAAAATACTAGCTTTGAAAATACTAACCCTTGTGTAGTTGAATTCCTATTCTACTGCACACTAGTAGCCAGGCCATTATTTGACTCTTTACAACCAAGATCAAAATACTAACCCTTGTGTAGTTGAATTCCTATTCTACTGCACACTAGTAGCCATGCCATTATTTGACTCTTTACAACCTCTGAATAATTATAAAATATTAAAATACTTCTGTGCACAGCAATCATGACCCAACCTTGAGTCATGTATAAACAGAGTTATGACAATGCAGTTTTGAAACCTGGACATAAAATGGTGGATTATGGACAAATGTACATGGACAAATACCTACTGTACACACAATTCATAATGGGCATGCAGCCATTTTCAGTCACAACTATCTTTATTCATTGCTCTGCCTCATAATTATCTCAACTCCCTACTTCACGGCACAAAAAGTGCAGATACTGTACCATAAGATCCAGTGACTCACATACCAGTACTGTAGTTCACACGAGACTAACACAGAATAAACATCTCCCAAAAATTTAATGACAAATGTTTTTCTGTTGTTTTTGAATCAAAATAATCCATTCTTGATGGATGGTCTTTTGAAATTAATTTTTAGTTTTCTGCAGGAGGCAGTCTAGGTAGAAGTGGTTTAAAAAATTTATAGCAAATAATGAACAAGGCTGGGGAGATTGAATTTACCTTGTCCAATGCCAGACAAGTTTACTTGCCAAAGGAAGAACCCTCAGCCAACCTAGGCAGCATTGGTTAGCAAAGTTATATTTTATACATGTATGTGTCTGCTAACCTGGGCTGAGTTGGTCAAAAAGCTGTTAAGAGCAATTAAAAATGAATCCGGTTGTATTTTCAACGCATATTTTTTGTCTTTACCCTGCAAGATTGAGTGAGGGTTGTGACATAGGTTAACTTTTATATTACTCTACTTAATGGAATGGGTGAAAGATTTTTAAGAGATTTCCTCAATGCCTTCAGAGCTATTTGGTTTATCATCTTCTGCACTGCCACCATTAAGTACGTCAGCAACAACTGTCACTGTATTTGAGTTATCAGAATCTGTCTTGGTTTCAGCAAATGCTCGTTCAAAATCACCAGTTCTTTCAGCTGGAGTTTCTACTTCATTGTTGAATTCATTTTCCATTGATGAAGTGGTGTTTATTGGTTCTATTCCACCCAATTTGGCCTTCTTTCCTCGCTTGAAACCAAGAATCTAGCAAAACAAAATTTTTTAAAATTTCAACCATATTTTGACAGTTCTGTAGTCACTGACTTTGTGACCACACAGCTTGGTGTAATGTAACAGAGATTTGTTAGACATTCATCAAGTTCAAATAACTTCTCAGAGAAAATATTTCCAAGCCCCAAGATAGGAACCAAACGTTGTAATGACCACTTAGATGCTAACTATTGAGCTAGCTTACCAAGGCTCAGAAGGAGAGCTAGTCTTACCTTGACATAATTAGCAGGCACAATTCCTTTTGTAGTTTCATCAACAGTTGCAAGCAACCATCCTCTGATTCTTGGCTGTTGTTGTTTTGGTGCAATCCTCAAGCAATCTCCAGAACTGAAAGACAGTTCATCTTCACGTTCACCCACAAAATCAAACAATGCCTTGCCCAACACATGGTCACCATTACCTGTTGCATGTTGAAAAGAAAAATATAGTTGTCTGCAATACTGCCTGGTTGAATGCAATAATAATAATTATTATGGTGATTGCTGTGTAATTTTCCCAATATACATGTAACTGTTTGGACCTGTCCATAAAATATACTGTATAATACAATAGTTTTTTTGTCATAGAAAAAGATCATGTACCTGTCATCCAGTCTTGGCTCTGTTCTACTTCTTCGCCCAGTGATGACAAAAATTTCCAAATCAGCCATGGTGTGCCTAACACAACACCAAAAAACAGCAAAAGTGGCCATGATCGCCAGCCATGTTCTCCCTTCTGTCCAGACTGACCCATTGTAGCTGATGTAACCTCACTCCACACTTCTTCAATACTTGCTGGGTTTCTTAAACCAATTAGAACCATTATTTTCCGAATAATGTTCCGTAGCCATTTGATTGCAAAATTAGAACCAATAGCTTGAACAAGATTATGCCGTAAACGGCTAAAATGATCAGCTACTCCCAAAACTGCACGGAATGAGCTATGCACTGCAAAAAATGTGGATTCAAACATCATAGCAATTGAACCAAAGGCTTGGACAATGGAATGAATAGAGTCAAATGCTACTCGAGAGTTTCTCTCAGCATGTTCAACAAACGAACTCGAAGGTTGGTTGTTGTCATTGTTGTATCCTAAGCCATATCTGTTACCACTATATCCACCATTGTATGTACCATATCCTCCATATCCCCCATATCCTCCGTATCCTCCGTATCCACTTTGGTACCCTCCTGCACATCAATAAAATAATTAGTAGAATAGTAAAATAAAGTAAATGGTTTGAACCTAGGAGTGTCAGTAGATGTTTATGAAAATTGATCATCTAGGTTAATGTAATCTTGTGAAAGATTGTTGGTGGTGTTGGTGACTGCAGAGTCAAGTGGAAGGTTTTTGTCAGGTTCACCTGTATTTATGTTCTGTCCCAATAACACCCACCAAAGATTCCTCACATACTGCAATCATGACATAATGAACCAGATACATATTAAATATAATAAAAGAAATCTTTCATTTGACTCTGAAGATGACCACCATTAAGGCCATCAAAACATCAGTCACTAACATCAACAACAGTCTTTCTCAAGACTACAGCACACTGACCTAGATGATCAATTTTCACAAACAAGAATACCGTTAGTAGTACAAAATGTTGTGTAGGCAGTGTTTTGGAAAACATTAAACTGCCAAGATTTTTAGGCACAAAATATTCAAGAGGTTCTCACTTGACAAGTGAAATCCTCTAGCAATAGATATCTGGAGTAAAATAGGCTGGTCTTGGCTGGTCAGGGAGTTAAAGAAGAGACATGATCACAGTCCATATATTATACAGCAATACAATTATTATTCTTAATTATTAATGGCATATTAAATTACAGTACTTATTTTACCATAATTATATGGTCCTTGGTATCCACCATATGTATTGTAGTTACCATAACCTTGAATTAAAAAAAAATGTCAAATTTTAACATAATTTAATCAATACATGTAAACACAATAAAGTTATCAGAAATCTCATTTTGTATTAAATGAATAGCCCAAAATTTAACCCATTGCTGCCTAGGATGTTTGAGAGTTCTCACTTTGAAATTAATGAATAAAATTGTCTAGTGTTAGATTTTTGGCCAGCTCAGGCAGGAATGGGTTAAATTGCGTGCTTCAACGCAATTGCTACTGTTTTCATGTTTACATTTCACCATACATTTATAAATTTAATACAATTCATCAAGTATTTCAAAATAAGCTTAAAAAAGTACACTGATGTAAAATAAAGGCTTCCACCACAGTATATTGTCATATTATCTCATTGTTTTAGCGTTTCATGCTGAATTGACCTTACCATAATTAGCCACGTTTGATGGTTGTTGTCTAGCAGGGCGAGAGGGAACTGCTGGCGGTGTTTGTCGTTCATTTTCTTCCATAGTTTTACGTTTTACTTGTCTGATACCAGTACTTGGTCTGTAAGGAGATGGATTTGAGGAGACAGGCACACTTCGGAAGTTATTTGGTGGAGTTTCCCACGGTTTTGGTGGAGCCCACATCACAGAATAAAATCCAAAAGAAACAAAATGGAAGAAGCTCTAATAGAAGACCGCGCACACGAAGGACGTCCTGGGTATTAGAGGTCAGTGAAGGTGGGGGGGGTGGGGGGGGGAGGGGGGGGGAAAGGGGCAGATAGTTACTTGAATTTTTTCCCAGTTCAACTGTTTCAAAATTTTCGTGTTATGAAAGTTATTGTTACATACATTATTTTGTAGGGATTATATTACTGGTCTCATATTTAGCTTGAAAAGATTGACCATCGTTCAAAACTTGTTAGGCAAATGTTTATAAGATTGTATGCTTTAATTATAGCAAGACTTGTCAAAAGTGTGAAAAATAAAAACATTCAACAATTTTTTTTTTAATAATATTAATGGAAAGTAACTTTTCACAAAAGCAAAAATATAATAATTTATATACAAGTCTGAAATATTGGGAAAAATAACCCATTTAGGTATTCATATCTACAAGTTGCTTATTGTGGCCACTTTCCTTCTTTAATAAGCTTCTTTTTTTCTTCCTTTATACGGTTTAATCTTGCTGCCTAAAAAGAATTAGACAAGAGTGTTAGCCTGCGTAGTGGTGGTTGGGAATGCAGCGATGAGCAAGCAATGAAGTTTACGAGTGAGAGAGTAAAGTTTACAGTCTTTTTCAAAGGAAACATATGCCCATATTGCCTTGATTACCCACAATGCATCAATACCCATGATGCCCTATTACCCATAATGTACATTTACCCACAATGCACCATTACCCATGATGCTCTCTCTATTGGTAACACTATTAAAATAACAAATTAAGTTGGTAAATATTAAAATATATAAATTAATAATATGCTTAAAACACTTATTTTCTCACCAGTTTTCGATGGTGAAGACACTCATCGTAATCTTCCTTTTGCTCAACACATTTTGTATGTTGTCCATATCTTCCATGCTCTCCAAAACAATCCACAAGCTCTTGCCAAAATTGAAAACATCGACCGTAGTCCCCATCAGCACTCACATTTTGAGACATCTAAAAATAATTCAATTCAAGTTTTCTATTATATTTCCAAGTTAGAGAAGACAGAGATATCATCTATTTATATTAAACAATAATTAGAAATATAATTCTTACGTTAAAATTGATTTCCTAAGCACAAAACTGTTTTTTCTCTCAGATAAAAAATTTGAGAAAACTGTTAAATTTTTTTTAGAAACCGCTGAATGATATCGCAGGCAGCACTGATATTCTCAAGTACCCCTCCCCATTGAACTCTATGCCCCTCCCCCTCTTGAGACATTATATTCACTAACCTGTGTGCAGGCTAAAAACTAGCCAATCATATTCCTTGTCAGGAATTTCGCCTCCACTGATTGGTTGATTTTCTTAAGGCCGCGAAAGCTTGAAAACCAAGCAATTTGGCGGCGAAATCTTCATTCGTTGGTGTTTGCTGCTCTGGAATAACCTCAAGCTTTATAGCTTTTTTAGTAGATCCACTCCACCTTTTCAAAATGCTTTCTAGTGTAGACTATCCTGACAACAGAACCTCGACAGAAATCACGAAGAATCTTAAGAACCTTCACATCAATGAATCGAAAGCAAAGGTAAGCTTCGAGTCTTCGATCGATCGATTATACCCAAAGGCCAATTCGAGAGACGCTATACGCGCCTCTTCTCCTCTGCTCAATGCTGCTTTCGCATGCAAATTCACCTGAGCACTGTGTGTTATTATAAGCAATCCAGGGGACGTTTGTAAATAATCTGGAGTTGATGCTTCTGGTTTAAATTTTCGAGTACATCTTCTCCTTTGTTCTTGCTTGTTTGGCGGGTTCGACATTTTGTATACCTATGATCTCTTATGATTTCGTTTTGAGTTTAATAGAGCGATCAAACCAAGAATTATGAAGTCTCGTAGGTTCCTCGTCGTTTAATTTAAAGCATACTGGACGATTTTAGGGCTATAAGATAAAGCATTTTATACCTCACGTGTTATAAAATTTTGGCGCCAAGTTCAAGGAGCCAAGTTCATGATGAAGGTTGCGCGCAAACCAAACGAATTTGATAAAATGACTTACTGATTTCACTATTATTGTTGTTAAACAAGGACAGGGGAATAATGTTCAGTATATTAATATTTATTGCTTTCTTTCTTTCTCTTGTAGAACGTTGCCAAAACGAACGTTGAAGACGAGCCATTACTTCGAGAGAATCCAAGGAGATTTGTCATCTTGCCTATTCAGTATCGAGACATTTGGGAAATGTACAAGAAAGCGGAAGGTATATTTCTTTATTATATCAAATCTCAAGGTTTATGGATTAAAAATTGCAGTATTTACACACTGGCGTCTTGAGGGCCAGTTATGGATATTTTTAGGCGTGGAAATTGTGAATAAAATTTTGTATTCTCTTAATATAAAAGTGCGGGCTTTTCCCTGTAATATTGTTTGGTAACTAGTCTTGTTTTGTTTTTTTATAGCGTCTTTCTGGACGGCTGAAGAAGTTGATTTAACTAAAGATCTACTTGATTGGGAAAAGCTGAAGGTATAGATATTTTACAAACCCAGAGACTTGCCCTATACTACAACTCTGCTCATGCGCACAAGTGACAAGTCTCAAGCAAGAAAATACAGACTGTTATTGCGTGTCAGTCACCCAAGTAGGAACCCTTGCCAACCAGGCTCAAGAGAGGATAATGGGGGGGGGGGGGGGGATTATCATCCTTACTTGCCAGTGGCTGAATTGCAAAGGATGTAGATCACCATGTATTGGTTTTACAGAGGGGGGGGGGGGGACCAAAGAAGAAGAAATCTCAAAGCACATAAGATATCAAAAACTCTACTCGTATAAGTTAAATGCTGGAGAAACAGACAGAATGGGATTATTCCCAGAAGGTTATCAAGCAGAAGGGATTGCAGCAGTGAGAGGCAGTGTGCTAAGAGCATACACACCTGTCTTTAACAGTACACACTACTCCACACTTGTATAATTTCTACAATAATTATATTTGAATTGTTTTCTTCTTTTATCTTTATAGCCAGATGAGAGGCATTTCATCTCGCACATCTTGGCATTCTTTGCAGCAAGTGATGGCATTGTCAATGAAAACCTCGTTGAATGTTTCTCGCAAGAAGTACAAATCCCTGAAGCAAGGTGTTTCTATGGTTTCCAAATAGCAATGGAGAATATCCATTCTGAAATGTACAGTTTATTAATCGATACCTACATCAAGGAACCCAGTGAAAGAGAAACGTTATTTAATGCTATCGAACATCTTCCTTGTATCAAGAAAAAAGCTGAATGGGCTTTGGATTGGATCAATCCTCGAAGGGTAAGTTCTTGAACTGTTAACACTCCATCGGACTCTCAATAGACGACTTTCACGATCATGCGCAGTAGCAACAAATATTCAAATTTTCGTCGGAGATAAAAACAACTGTTTTAGCTGGAACGAGCATATTGAAAATAGTAGAAGTGCAAAGTTTGAAACGAATTGCTTAACAAATGGAAAAGTTTCACAAGCGGAAAGTTGACCATTCCAACAGGGATTTATTAGTGATTTAATAGGGATTTTGGCTTGGCGGGCGGGAGTTGCACGCCAAGCCAAAATCCCTATTAAATCCATAGTGGAGAGCAAAACTTCCGAAGAGCGTAGCTTTCGCACTATTTGTCCGATTTATTTTAAACTTTGCACTTTTACTATTTTTAATATGATCTTTCCAGCTAAAACAGTTGTTTTTACCTCCGATGAAAATTTGAAGTAAAGTTGCTACTGCGCATGAGCCTGAAAGTCGTCTATAGCTTGATGGTCATTGCTGCAGATACTAATTTTATCATTTCTTTATTGCAGGCATCTTTTGGTGAGCGTATTGTTGCTTTTGCTGCAGTTGAAGGGATATTCTTTTCTGGTTCATTTGCATCAATCTTTTGGTTAAAGAAAAGAGGCCTGATGCCTGGTTTAACATTTTCTAATGAACTTATTAGTAGGGATGAGGTAAGATTTTATATTTTACTATTTTCTTTATGAAATGATAGATAGATAGATAGATAGATAGATAGATAGATAGATAGATAGATAGATAGATAGATAGATAGATAGATAGATAGATGGATGGATAGATGGACAGATGGACAGATGGACAGATGGACAGATGGATAGATAGATAGATAGATAGATAGATAGACAGACAGACAGACAGACAGACAGACAGACAGACAGACAGACAGACAGACAGACAGACAGACAGACAGACAGATAGATAGATAGACAGACAGACAGACAGACAGATAGATAGATAGATAGATAGATAGATAGATAGATAGATGGACAGATGGACAGATGGATAGATGGATAGATGGATAGATGGATAGATGGATAGATAGACAGACAGACAGACAGACAGACAGATAGACAGATAGACAGATAGACAGATAGACAGATAGACAGATAGATAGACAGATAGATAGATAGATAGATAGATAGATAGATAGACAGACAGACAGACAGACAGACAGACAGACAGACAGACAGACAGACAGACAGACAGACAGACAGATAGATAGATAGATAGATAGATAGATAGATAGATAGATAGATAGATGACATTCTTTAATCAAGATTTGTTTTAATTTCCCTCAAGGGTTTGCACTGCGATTTTGCCTGTCTGATGTACAAACATCTCAAGAATAAACCATCAGAAGAACAAGTGAAAAAAATAATCAGAGATGCTGTCAAAATTGAGCAAGAATTCCTGACCGATGCTTTGCCAGTGAGGCTTATTGGCATGAATAATGAACTCATGAAAATCTACATTGAATTTGTTGCTGACAGACTTCTTGTCGCTCTTGGCTATTCTAAGGTAAGCTTAAAGTTATGGTATTTAACAGTTTCCCACAATCTGAAAAAAAGGTGAGAAGTTCATGTGTTAAGGAAGAAGTAAAAACCAGAGCCTGGAAAGTCCTTGAAAATTAAGAAGGGGTCATGATATCTTGGAATTTTTCATCAGTTGTGCTAGTGACAAGTACCAGAGCTTCATATGGATCCATCAAGAGCTGGGATGGGCCCTGGGTCAAACGTTTGAGCTGCTGCCCCCATCATTACCACCATCATCAAGTATTCTAAAAATCAATCTTTGCATCAAAATGAAATTACATTTGAAAATTAGTAGTAATATAAGTACTTCTGACAACTTGAGTTTATTCTTGTCCACTCTGCCAGAAACCTGTAAGTTTTACTTTCCTTAGGTCTATATATAGCAATAATACATTTCTTGGACTAAAATGTTATGGGCCCCTATTCACCCTGGGCCCCAGGGTAATTACCCCCCCCCCCCCCCCTCCTTGACGCTACTGCATATGGAATGAACTAGAATGAAGCTCATGCAGATCTGCATTCAAAACTTGAGCAAGTTGTTATTAGCCATCTTAACTCAAATGATTATTTCATTTTCTAGGTCTACAAGTCTGAAAATCCATTCGACTTCATGGAACTTATCTCACTTGCTGGAAAAACCAACTTTTTTGAGAAACGTGTTGGGGAATATCAGAAAAGTGGTGTAATGGCCAGCACACAACAGAAAAATGGACCACAAAAACTAGAATTTGACCTTGAAGATTTTTAAAAAGAAAAGATTACTTTTTTTTAAAGAAAAAGATATAATTTGTAGATAAATCAAAACATTAGGCATTTCTGCATTGGTTTATTCATTCGTTTTCAAACAACTAGATCTTAGAAATTTTCAAAAATATTTTTTTCACATTTGTAAATATTTTTGTATCTGAAAAAAAGATTGCTATTTTTGTATTGTTTTTGTATGGTGTTTCACCTGGGCTTTTATCCAGATATTTTTATCAGTTGTCTAATCTATATCATCAACCATTGTAAATTGTTAAATAATGTAATTAAAATAGTTCAACTAACTGAGTTAATTTTGTTATTAATATGTTTTTATCTATCTGAAAACATGGTATTGGGAATTGGGCATTTTTGAAACCTGTTTGCATTTCGTTGCTTTTTATTAGTAATGTACAATTTTTAAAAGAATGACCTTAAGAAAAAGAGTTGGAAAAGTTAAATAGTTACAAATAGTGTCCAGAAAACCTGACTTAACCAATTTGAGTAATGTCAAATTAGCAAAGTTCCTGGAAACGCCTTAAAATTCAAAGTCTTTGAAAAGGGTGTCGCCTGCAAGCAGTCGTTTTGGGAGTGAAAGCCCAACCCCGTGAAAATGGTTTATGGGGTGGGGCCCTTAGTCAATGACGTCATCTCAGCTGGTTGACTTCAAAAGAAAATTCGCGTAATCGTTGCCCAATCCAAGAGGACCGGACAAGAGACCCTGGGTACGAAGTTCGAAGGGCTGAACAAGGACTCGCCCAATCAGAGCGTACGACTCCTTGTTGTGTTACAGCATCTGTAATAGAAAGTACTTGGTATGGAATTCAGCCAATTGGAGCTCAAAGCAAGTTGAAGGTATTTCATAACATGTACAAACCTTGAGAATTGTTTGTGATTAACAAAAGGCATTAAATTTATAGCAAATATTTTTGCGCGCGAAGTATGTAAATAAATCGCTGTCGAGCGTCGGAGATTAATTCTTTACAGCGACTGAATTGTCTGATGAAGCTCATCGTCACCGCTTGTTCTTAACGCTGGGGACTTCAAGGTACGCCACGACTAGGTGTGAACTTAGATCAGTGAACCACCGCATGTCGTTTTGTTGATTTTATAAAGACGGTTTCCCAACCAAATATTGAGCTGGTGCGCGCAGCCGTGTGAACTGGCGGTTCACGATTCCCGCGTGTAACATTGTGGTGTTTTATACTCCTAGTGCTGTCTTTAAAACGTAAAAATATTTTTCAAGACTTCTCTGATGGAATCATGGTGGTGATTGCGTTTTGATTATTATACAAAATCATTTGCAATGACGCAACGTTAAAATATTCTTTGCGCAATAATAATGCTAGATTTTGTATTGTTTGAGATAATAAAACAACAAGTTGCGACGTGTTTTCTGACTCTATTGCCATGAAACAGAACGTTTGAACACCGTGATGCCATGAAGACAAACTTGTTCTAGATCCGCGATGCTACAGAAGGAAACTTGTACTCAACCATAAAAGCGAAAATCGTACGATGAAAACAAAACAAACGAGCGGTGCAGGAGTTGTCGTCTGCGTCGATCTTTTCACTCCGCTCAAATGATGTTTGCTGTTCCTTCCTCCTTCCGCTGATTTCTCTTTTCGTTTTTACTTTGCGCGTAATTTTCCTACACTAAACTCCAAAAGCAAAGAGTATGACTGAAATACGAGTAGAGAACAAACGAAAATGAAATTGCTTTGGAAATCGTTTTTACGGATAAATTTGAAAGAGAAATAATGCGCTACTGAGTGTAAATTGAAATGGGTTATTTTTTTAACGTAAACAAAAAGTTTGCCTTGAGTAAAGTGTGTTTAATATGGTTAATGGACAGCATTCAGACCACACTCAAGACTCTCCACGCAAGCCCTCGTACTTCTGGGCTCAAACAACACGACGCAAGTAAACCGCAGGTTAGTTTATTTCGTATACGTTCTGTGCATTATCACAAAAGAGAGTAATGTCCGTTTTGAACGAGAACAGTTCACTGACGCATTAAGATAGATTGAATCTGATCGAATTCATTTCAAGGCGCCGACTACAGAAAATCGACGGTCAATAACGTCGTTTTCGGTACAATCGTTCCGGTCTTTACTCTCTCTCACAGCTACTTAATACTGAGATCGCGCCCGCTCTACTTTAGAACCTAACAACGAATTCGATAATAACAACTTTATTACGTCTATTTAGTTTATTTTGATTTTCCTTTAGCGTTTAGACAGTCATTATATATACACATTCACAATATTTATACAAATTTTCCGGAATGGAAACCGGCGACGCAGCCTAATATTTCACTCGCTTTGCGCTGCGTCGTCTATCAGTTTCATAGTTACTGCTAAAGTTGCGCAGTTGGTTTACCGCAAATATATTTCTGAGGCGCGCAAAAATTGTACCAGTCTTGAAATCCAACTCAGTGAGTCCATCTGTATGAAGTGTGTTGTTATAAAATTGAGTTCAGTTGAACAAAGTGCGAGGCTTAGACATCGCTGGCAACACGATTATTCATTTTTGAAGGCCAATAATTTTCTTTTTTGAAACTGAATTTTGGATGACATCGTGCGCGTGCACGTTGTCCTTTCATGTGCATTTTTGAGTTGCGGGACAACTTTATTATTCATTCTATCCAACGCCAGACGATTTTACTTATCAAGCTAGGAGACACGTTTCGGTGAGCCATGCATGAAAGTTTGAGAATCAAAAGATTTTATTCTCTTCGGCAAACTAAAATTCGCATTTCCGATTCGCGTTGGGTAAATTTCAATGACGCCTCCTCCTTTCTCAGCCAGACTGAGAAGATGAGAAAAAAGACAACCGAGTAGGCATGCTCGCTACGGCGCTACCATATATGGCTTGTCAGTAAATCCTCCAATGAATTCCTTGATTCACAGTATTATGGGAAAATATGTAGTTCAGCACTGAATAGTGGCATTGACAAGTGTCCAACTGTTAGTAAATCCAATCTTAACCGCACAAACCTGACTAGAAATCTAAAGTGGATGTACTTTTGTATTTTGTTGTTTGCATTACGTTGCCATCAGATTAGATTGTTCCGGCACTTAATCCATGCCGCGTGGCCAGTGAGGCCGTGGGGAACACAAGCGGGGGGAAGCGCGAGGCCGATTAACGCAGTAACGCACGCGGGGGCAATTAAGGCGCCCACCCAATTTGCTTTTTGCGTCTTTTGCTAACGTGAACAAGGCCGACAGTTTGGACAAAAAAGTTTCTTAATTAAATCTCTTCAATGGCGCGTTTTCTATCATACACTCAGTAAACATACGTGAAAACCGAGGTGAAAGTCGCATGAATAGGCTCTAACCATGTGTCATTTCATACTCAGGTGTAAATTAAAATGTTGTCAACACATACTTAGGCAGACTTACTGAAGCATGCAACTCGCGCCAACAAATCATTAGTGATGTCCCTTGGGGGGTAGGATTTAAAGCTTCGGTTCCAGACTAAAAAATTGACCTAAAAAAGTTTTTTGTGACCCCGTTTCATAGCGACCATGGTTCCCTGTTATAAACTAGGAAAAAAACCCCCAAGAAATATACCTTTGTTCTTCTGTAGCAAGCATGCCCTGGCCAGGTCTCCATTTTTTCACGTCACTCTAAAGTAACTTGATAAGCCAGTTTCACTTTTGTTTTCTGACATATTGATCTACTACTGACTTTTCATTTCGCATTCAAATCATCCTTTGCCTATAAAAAAAGTTATTTTTGCGTTATTATATTTCTTTTTTAAAAATGCGCTACATGTTGGGAAATAGTAAGAAGATTTTTATCACTGCGCCTGATTTGTGCCTGATTTAGGGTGGCTTTCCTGTATTCTAAGGTGTAGGCCGCGTGCGCGTGCAAGGCCGCGCACCTGTAAACATGAGTGCAAATTTTATGGAAATTAATTCAAAAATTCACCACTTCGTTTATAACCCTTCTCACCGCTTAGATCATCTCGAAAGAAGCACAGAAACGTATCGAAAGACAACGAGATTGAATACAAATTACTGCAGCTCAACATTACACAGAGGTAAGCGAAACGATGTACATAACTCCGTTCGGAAATCCAAGGTGTCTTTTCTGTCAGTTTTTTGTCAACACTAAAGTACAAACTGCCATATTTCTGCGGGAATAAACGTGGCCAAACAATCGTTCACTGTTGTCTCGAATTCCTTGTCATTTTCCTTTCGTCTTGAAGAATGTTGTGGGGTATTTTAACAATTATCGACACGCGTTTATATATCGAAAAATACTTGTTTAGTTTGCGAATTTTGGCGCTTTTAAACGGCGCTTTCATCACCTCTGGTTTGCCCCATGTAATATGAGACCAGAAATGCGGATATTACAAGACGCCAAGACCGGTGTGAAACGTTGGCGCGCATTACGAAGCCATCTTGAAGAGTTAGGGTTTCGTTTAATGTTGAAACGAGGGCGCATTTATAAACGAATTGTGTTAGCGAGAAGAAAAAGGAGTTGGTTTTGTCGGGGCGATTGCGAGACACTAAACTGATCAACTATTCTTGTTCGCTACGCTTGCCGTGGCGTATGTCTGAGGGCTTTCTTTAAAATGTTTCGTGATTAGTAACCGAACCTGAACGAAAATTTGGCTCGGGGTGGGCACGATAGCGTAACGTTTATAGCCAAGGAGCGAAAATGAAAAAGATTTAGACTGGCGCAGCAGAAAAACTATAGTTTTGCGTTTCCTTTCATGCTGTACAGATACGCAAACAAGATGTTCAATATTGCATATTCAAATTGGGATCTACGCATCTCAGTTACGAGTTTGACACTAGAAAAAGACTTTTAGGCAATCTTCGTTGCTCTAATCGAACACAGGACTTACACTGCAGTCGGTTATTTTAATGGCAAAGCGAAGAAAAGATAAGCCTTGCCTTTCAAATACTTCCCTATGGCCCAACGGAAGAGTTTTGTTTGGTTGGCAAAGTCTGTCATAATATATTCCGTCAAAATGCAAATTGCGTCTTAAAAATTCTCTTTCACTTCTATTCAGAAATGTCCGCAGATAATACCTGTCTCGAACAGGAATCAATAAACTTCCCAACGTTGTTGTCTTTCTTGATTTTCCATTTATTTTCGGTTTGTAAATGCTTTTTCAACGGTGTACATACACCTTTCGAGCACTGAAGGAACGCACGTTACGCTTCGCTTCTCTCCGCTCTCACTTCTCTTTTGTTGTGGAAACCAGCTAGCGTTTCGTAAGCAATACTGTAAAACCTTACTGCTTTCCTTGATGCTGTTTTTCAAGACTCACATAGTCATAAAGCATTCAACCTTTGAGTTTTAAATACCGCCTGAAAGGTAAACCAGCGAAAAGGCGCCAGCGTCGTCACAAACTGCGATACGCTTGTCGCTTCTGAAATAATTGTGAAAGCGATAATATTAAAATGGTGCGCGGTTGTTGTACATTGGCCTACATTTTCCTTAAAGGAGAAAGGCGGAGCAAAAGACGGCGACCTTACTCGTTGGTAAAAATAAAGGGGGTTCGTTTTCCAACTATTTACCAATGGATGATATTTATTTAAATAACTTTAGAAACGCTAGTAAACATTTAGAAATAAAACGGTTTAAGTTCTTAGTGTTATCTCACGACAAGCTTTACAAGCGAGGGCATAATAAGAATTGTTCAATTATGTCTGGGTAACAAGTTTAAATACTTTGTAGAATCGATAAAAGCGTGACCGGATATGTCACTTCGATTATTGAAGAAAAAACAATTATATCCTGACGAAATTATTCAGCTGAGCATGTAAACTGCCATCCTTTGTCCAGACATAATGGTCAGTTGAATGTGCTCTTCCTAGTCCCTCACGTATTTCATTTAATTCATATCTCAGTTTCACTTACATTCATATTTTTTATAGAAATATCTTCTGCTATATCTTATCATATCATATAATCAGTAATATTTATACATAGTACCTGCCTCTGTATCTTGTACTTAGTATTATAATTTATTTTATTGGAGAACACTAGCTATTAAAAAATGATTTATGTTTATAATAAATCAAAATTTAATATGCAGCACCACATATGTAAATTTTGGAGTAAGCTTTCAACTAATTTCATTATTTTTGACTTTTCTTGATAAAATTGCAGCTTGAAATTGTTTCAGTTGCTTAGTTAATATAGCTTAATATAAAAAAACACACTAGTAATGACCAGATGGAAATATTAACTGTAATCTTCTCAAAACCAACCTTATGGATTTTTTAAATTTATTAATTTGTCAGTCTAGCTAATCAAATATGAATGTTGCTCCTTGTTTATAGTTTTATATCTTCTCTGAATATATTCTGAATTTTTGAAAATGAAAAAAAAAAAATCATAAAAGAATCTTGATATTTAAAATGTTGTTATAGTTTATAAATCTAGAAGGTTAGTAAATTAAGCTCAATACAACTTTTTTTACAGTCTCATTGAAAAAGGAGCAAGTAGGTATGGCCCTCTTGTGAATATTTTGTAGAGTGTAAACAAGCTTTAAAAAAGTGTAAAACCTGTATGAAATTGACACAAAAATGTTGAAATGTTGGCCAACTTAAAGAAATAACTTGGTTTGTGGATTGTAGAAATACATACAGCTCCCTATGCAGTGTTTACATAATACATAAAAATTTGCAAATATATATTGTGATTATTTAATTAAACTTGACAAATGCCTGCCAAGCTTGCAAACATGCCACATGCATGTATAGGTGCTGTATTATAAAGGGGTGCACCCTATGCTGTAGCCTCCTTGAGCAGACTTTGTGAGGCGCTTCCGTCAGGGAATGGAGTGACGGAAATGCCTCACAAAGTCTGCTCATGGTCTGCTCAAGTCAGGCACGTAGCCAGGATTTTGAAAGGGGGGAGCCGAAGTCAAAATAAATTTTTAGGGGGGTCCGGGGGCATGCTCCCCTGGGAAATTTTGAAATCGAGAGTCGCTGAAATGCCATTTCCTGGCTTTTGGAGGAAGATTTTACAAACTCTAAAGGTTAAAAAACGTCACATAAAATACTCAAAACATGCAAACGTCACATAGATACTCAAAATGCATACACTCAGTAGATTGAATACACTGTTTACAGTTTATTTCCTGACACAATGGCATATTGCATCAGTTTTGTAGTTACATGTCTGTTGTTTTATATCAAAAGGGGGGAGCCGCGGCTCCCACGGCTCCCCCCCTGGCTACGTCCCTAGCTCAAGGAGGCTACCTATGCTGCTGACGTCACCCTGGTTTTCACTGTGACATCACAAAATTCTAAAATGTTTATTATTAAACCTGAAAGGTTAGTTGTTTTATATATTTTGTAGATCATTATTATGAGTCTTCCTGGAAAATGTTAAGTTGATACGATCTTGAGTTTTGAATTATATTATTGCTGACGTCAGCATAATTTTCAAGTGTCGTTACAAGCCGCATTGTGTACGCAATCCAACGTACAAAGCTTTCTTGAGCTTAGAAGTGATATCAAATTACATCTGATGTGCAACTTGAAAACTCTGGCAAAAAACACTTCTCACACACCGCTGGGAGACAAGACAAGTTCGCCATGTTTGTTTCAAGGTCAAGCTGTAGCGAAAGCAACAAAATCTGACTTGCCTGACTTACCCACTCTTTTACCCCCCTGGGACTAGTACGCAGGCTCCAGCGGCGTGTGAGAAAACATTTCCCGCTTCTTTCGCGCCTCAGCCAGCGGAAAATAACACTTTATACGAGCATTCGCCATGTTTGTGTAAATATGGCGGCCAAAAAACAAACGCTCATATAAAGTGTAGTTTCAACCAAAATCTTTAGATTGTGCATCAGATATAATTAGACATCTCTTCTAAAGCTTATCCAAGCATTGCATGCCCAACTGTGTGTACAAAACGGCTTTTAACGACATTTGAAAATTATGCTGACGTCAGCAATAATATTATTCAAAACTCTGTAACTCAAGAAGGAATGGTTGTATATCGACTTAAAATTTTCCAGGAAAGCTGGTTATAACGATCTACAAAATATATAAAACAACCAACTTTGTGCGTTTACAGTTGATTTCACATTACTTTACCGCCGTGTGTTGCGAAGTTCGTTGGGAAGTTCCGAAGTTCGTTCGGAAGTTCGGAATTACGTTGCCAAGCTTGAAAAATTATCCAATCATAACGAGTTTTGATCGACAGCTCGCAATTTGATTGGATAATTTTTCAACCTTGGCAACGTAATTCCGAACTTCCCAACGAACTTCGCAACACACGGCGGTAAAGTAATGTGAAATCAACTGTAATAATAAACATTTTAGAATTTTGTGACGTCACAGTGAAAATGGCGGAACACAAAGGGCGTCGCCGCGTCGAACTTCTAGTTAATCTTCATTCTCACATGTTTAAGGCGGGGGTACACATGAATTTTGAGTTTTTTGGCTAATTTTTTTTTTTGTTTTATGTGAAGCTTTAAACCCTTAAGAAACATGGGGTAGATGTTTTATGGCCATATTATAATTTACAGCATGTTGTTAGGCTGTTTTATAAGCATTGGCAACTTGGTTGCTATGACAACCTGCTTGTTATGATGTTGTTTTCTTCTGTTTTCTTATTTGAAATGCCAATCAGACATTCACGATTTACATTTCTGACTACATGAAGTTCTCCATGATGCACACACGCTACTGAGCGCTGATGTGGAGCTACACGCGTAAAAACGCACAGCCTGTTGCAAGTTGTCAACAGGCGTGAACATTGTTGTTCGGAACAGCCGTGAACAATGCTGTGCTGCACCCTGTGAACAGTATTGTCAACAGTGCTGTTCATGGCTGTTCGAACAACAATGTTCACAGATGATGAATCAACAGGCGTGAACAATGCTGTTCTAACAGTGTTTATCATGCCTGATAACAATCCTGTTTTACTGTGCCAACAGACGTGAACAATGTTGTTGCAACAGGCTATATCAGGGATGTTTTCCTGGACGTAAAAAACTCCGGTACGAAAATTTACCCCGGTTGCTTCGAGCCTTCGACAACGAGCGAAGAGCTAGTCTCCTTCGCAGCCGTTCTTATGGCGATCCTATTCTTCGATCCTATTTTTCCTAGGACCGAAGAATAGCACAGGCAGAAAAACAGCTGCGAAGGCGACTAGCAAATCGCAAGCTATCGAAAAACTCGACACAATACAGAAGAAACGGGTTCGAGATGGAGACAAATAAAACTCTGCGACTGAAACAACAGGTATGTAAAAACTTTATTCTGTTTAAACGTACATATCATGTGTTTTAGAACAATGAAAAAAGATATATGTTCTTTTATATGTATAAAACCAAAAACCCGAAGTAAACAACGTTAGGACGCGATATATTTGCTTGCAAGTCGCAATAGTCTTTTAATATTCAAAATCCAAGTTTCTCATTGCCAAACTACTCTGTCTATGAGTTGATCTCCAGGTCGCAGTTTTGAAATTCTCTTCCAAACTATGTTATTTCTATTAAAATTTAAAAGAGAAAAAGAAACACAGTTGATTAGTGATTCGTAAACAAACTCCAATTTCTATTATTTTCCAGCCACATGTGTTGAATGCTAAGCAAATTCTTCTAATTAATATATTTCTTCTTGTCTGGCCAAACTGAAATTTACAAAGTGAACTCAGTAATGAAGAAAAACAAATATCAGTTTTTTATAGTTATAAATTGATATCAGCTATGAATTATCCCCATGTGAAGCCAGTGCTATAAAGAAAAATACTTACATGTATATCCTATTATCCTAGCTTCTTGTTAAGCCCAAGTGCCATTAAGCTATATAAAAAGAAAATTAAGACAAATATCAAACATGGTATTTAGTTTCTAATAAATTAAACCTGTTTAAATTAAATTGCCAATTAATTAAGGTCTTATTTTTTTCATATATTTACTCACATATACCTGTACTTACAGTAGCATCAATTGTATTTTGTTGCCATGTATATCTGTCAATCAAGCCATGTACTGTAGTGTATACTGTAAAGAAAGAGAAAACAGAGAATACATTTAGTTCTTGAAACCTGGTTGGGATTTTTCTGCCTTAGTGCAATGAATGTTGGTTGACAAAGCTAAATATTTCATTCATGTCTTTTTCCTGAAACATTTCCTGTAAAAACCAAAATATTTTCCTTGCAGCACTGCATCATGCTGTTGTACAGTGCTGGTGTATTTATATATTTTTGATGTATTTTTTGCTAAATGCTTATTGTATTTTTTAACAGAAATTTTGGAGTAATTTTGCAGTCATTTGGCACATCTAAAAGGAAATCTTGGGGCTGTTTACATGAGTTGACTCAACCAAGCTCCTCTCATCAAAATGTTTCATAATGGCTGCAAGAGAAGTTTAATTTCAGTTCTCTTACAATTATTATGTACACTGATATTAAAGGAATGTTATTACCTGAACTGAAAGATGAGTCCAAATGGCTACAGGTACAGATTAGCATCCTGGAGCACACTAGCTAGTCCTAAATGTCTTGGGTATCTGATGTGGTATTGCCTGTATTTTAAATAAAAGGACCTTAAATTAGAGCAATGTACTGTGTAAAGCTTTGAAATTAGTTATTTTAATAGTGATGTGTAAATGGTTTTAAATATTTAATACTGTATTGTGATTTCTAACATGCATTGTTATAAAAAATACTTTTGGAAGTTCTCCATGCACACCACACCACCCCCACCTCTATGCATGCATCTAACCTTGGGCCTGATCCATATTTGTTTCTTGCATTATGTGAAATGCAATGGAAAAACATGAAGAAAAACAAGAAACACACATGCACCCTGCCTCCCAAGAGGTTGAAAAACTATTAACTTCCTTTAATAGAATGGCTGATTTTCTTACAAATTGAATATAAATAATCTTCCACACCTCATACAAAAATGACTGGACTGAATTTTATTGTTTGGCATGGTTTGCCAAGGAATCATTTTTAATAGTACATCATGTGAAAAGGCATTGCAACAATTAATATACCCACCTCTCATTTTTGACAAAAATGACAAAAATGTGGTCTATTATGAAGGTGGTCCAAAACCCCAACAAGTGAAATTATTATGGGGGCCACTTTTTAATATGGTCAGCTATGCATGAGCTTGAAGCTACAATGCTCTGATGATTGCAGCTCATAATCAGGTAAAAAATATTAAATAGGAATAGAAATCATAGTTGTTAAAAATTATATGGAGACACTTAGTCAATGAGAAGGGTGACAAAATTCGTCAGAAGAAACTTATTTTCTATTATTAATATATTTCTTACTACAATATTAAACATATTAGTTATTTGGATAGTTCACACTCACCTTTATTAGTTGAAAAGAAAACCACTTTGTCTTTGAATAGAAAAAGTAAAAAAAATTACTTCCTTGCTGCTGACACCATAACTTTTTTTGGAACAGTTGATCCCTGATTTCACCTTTTTTTCTGTCAGTCTTCGCCTGTCAAGAAAACTGTCTTTTTTTCATCTTCAAGACACTGTAAATCCACACGTATTTGGTACGTATTTTCAGCGACAAAAACACTTGCAGAAAGATGCCACAACTTGAAATTAACATTGAACTATTATATTTTTGAAAAGACGTGAAGTTTTGAGTGCTTTAATTGAGAATTCGGCTCTCTTCTGTTCATTTTTCCATGCCAGATATTACTGAAAGCGTTCGCTTTGACACTTTCTCCTTTCTTTTATCGCTCACGAACTGATTCGCCAAAATAACCGCGAGAAAATCGCGTGTGCATACTATTTTTGTCCAACAACACTGTTCACGCCTGTTGAAACAACATTGAACAACCATGTGAATCCAACAGTGTTGTTCATGCATGATACAACAGGTTGTTATGGCATGATGTAGTAACAGTGCTGAACAGCCATGTTATAACGACGGTGAACAATGCTGTTCTAACAGTGTTGTTCTCTCCTGTTCCAACAGCCATGAACAGCTACTGTTGCTTCATCATTGCTGAACAATGCTGTTGGAACAATGATGAACAATACTGTTGGTTCAACAGTGCTGTTCACGCATGATAGCCGCCTTGTTACAGTACTGTTCAGCCATCATTGTTGCAACAACCTGTGCTATTTTTGGCTGTGTATGTGGGCCCGTTTCAAAGCTTTCGAATCTCTCCATGCCAAAGACTCAGAATAATTTTATATTTCAAGAAGGAAAGTGTGCTTGCTTGTTGTATTTTTTGCTGCTATGGTTGGAGAAAAGCAGAGAAACGTATACAGGAGGAAGAGAAAAGGAAAGCCGTTTGCTGGAGTGCGATACACCAAAACTCCGATCGACATAACCGAGGATCATGATCATGATGAGGAAAGTGCGACCCAAGGTGAAGGGAAAGAGGGTTCGTTGAAAACTTCCGCTCTGAAACCAATTATTGGTGCATCCAGGAGAAAATTAAACCCACCAGACTCCAATAAAATACCCGATCAGGCCATAGAGTACGAAGGAAAAGGCTATCGTCTCATAGACATAGCCAAATTTACGGCTTCAATCTCAGAAGCACATGTTTGTGATGAAGGTAAGAAAGTTTGTGTTTTCTACACGTGTTCATCATGTTATGTTTACGTTTACTATAATTTAGAAATGCTTTTTATGACAACCATGAAGACATTTTACTTTAATATTTTAGTTGTATATACACTTGCATGTTCTTGTTTTAAACACTATTCCATTCTGATTGTAATATGGACTATATACTAGAGTATAACCATTGAACTATCAGTCTATCAACTATGCTATTTATTAATTCGTTTCCCCTAAATAATGACCTTTAATCAATTTTTAGGCAGCTTGAATATCCAGGAAAATATGTCAAAAAGACGAGGTTTGATGGCTTGCCTCTCGGCTAGTTGCTCTTCATGTGAAGAGGAATCTGGTTTGGAGACATCTTCATCCATAACAGCAAGAGGTAATTCTGCTGATGTAAACCGCCGTGCGGTGTACCACTCAATAGAGACTGGTGGTGGCTATGAAAGTCTGGTAACATTCTGCAGTATCATGAATATGCCTTGTATAAATAAGACAGCCTATTATCAACATTTAGAAACAATTGTAGATGCTCTCGAAGTAGAGGCAAAACAAGAAATGAAACAGGCTGCACAAAAGGTCAGAGAGGTAATTTTAAAAGAAAATGGTTGTGAAGATCAGGATTCTATTGTGGATGTTGCAGTCAGCTTTGATGGTACCTGGGCTAAAAGAGGCTTTACATCTCTTACTGGCGTTGTATTTGCCATATCCGTGGACACTGGGGAAGTTCTCGATTACCATGTCATTTCAAAATCATGTCAGCGGTGCACCTTAAAGAAGACACAGAGCAAGTCTGATGAAGAATTTGAAGAGTGGGAAATTGAACATGTCTTTTCTGGTGAATGTGACATAAATTTTAATGGTAGTTCCCCAGCTATGGAAGTGGAAGGTGCTAACATAATATGGAACAGGTCACTTGAACTACATAACATCAGATACAGGTGGATGGTATCTGACGGTGACAGCAAATCCTTCAGTGCCATTGAGGATACATATGATGGGATCAAAGTGGAGAAGCTAGATTGTGTTGGCCATGTCCAAAAAAGAATGGGTAAGCATCTCCTGAAATTAAAAGCTACAACAAAAGCCAAACTTGCTGATGGGAAGACAGTTGGAGGACGTGGCCGACTCACAGAAGCAAAAATTAAGCAAATTCAACGGTACTATGGCTTAGCGATACGGCAAAATACCCTGTCTACACCAAATCCAACTGACAAAGATGTTTCAGTTGCAGCTTACACAATGAAAAAGAACATAATAGCCCTTTTACACCACTCTATTCAATCCAAAGACCCTGTAAAGCAGCACCGTTTTTGTCCTCGTGGGGAACACTCTTGGTGCAAATGGCAGCAAGATCTTGCATTGGGAACAGCCATGTTCAAAGGAGACGACTGTTTGCCACATGTTTTTCTGGAGCTATTGCAACCCACATTTATGGCTCTTAGTGATACCAAGCTGCTGGAAAGATGTGTTTGAGGTAAAACGCAAAATAATAATGAGTGTATTAATTCATTGGTGTGGGCGCGGTGTCCTAAACATAAACATCATGGGATGAAGGTGGTACGATGTGCTGTTGCATCGGCAGTCTGCCACTTTCACAGTGGTGCAGCAAGTAGAGAGAGAGTCATGAAACGACTTCTTATACCAGCAGGTGAGTTCACGAGAAGATCATCACTTATGAAAGACAATAAACGTATCAGGAAGTCAGACCATCAAATGGGTGAAAAACAGAAAAGGAGGCGCCAAGCAGAGCAACTCAGAAAAACACACCGAGAAGAAGCACTGAGGGAAGCTGAAGGGGTTACCTATGAAGCAGGAGGCTTCAATTGAGGAGGCTTAAATTGCTGGGATAACTTTTCGTTTCGTGAATTACAATATAAACTATTTTTATTGACTTTGAATGTTGTTCGCTAATTTTAAAGTCGATTTTCTCAAACAATAGATTTCCGTGGTTGAGTAAGGATATCTCATAAAATATTTAATCAAATGAGCTGAAATTTGCTGTGCTGTTTCTCCCCTTGGTGTTTTGTATGATGAGCTCAACATTTTTTCATATCTTGTCTAGAAGTAATTTTATTGTAGTAAATATTTCCTGTAAAACATATGTGAAATTTGAAGTGCTGCTGCGGCCGATATTCACATCACACAAAAAAGTTGTGAGCTCATCATGGACAATGATGCCAATACTACCTAGAACTGCAATAACTTTAAAAATTTGGGCAATTTACAACCAGATAGCTTTACTTATTCACCCCTTGGTTTTGCACAGCATGTGTCCAACTTACTCGGCCGGTGTTGGGTTACAAACAACTTTTGGAAAAAATGATCATGATTTTCGGAATCTGTAAATAATAAGCTTTCATCCCATATATAGTTTTATACTGTTATTGTGAATATTGTAGATCTTACAGTGATTTGAAAATACAGCATATTTTCATGTGTACCCCCGCCTTAACTTGTGATTTATTATTAGGGAGACGTCAATTCAGAGTGTATTAACCATGATGAATGGAAATGACTCGCCACCAAATGTTTCTTCAAACCCTTATCCAGGTAAGAAGGGTTTTCTTTACATGTAATTGGTGACAGTGATTGGGATATTCATACTACGGTGTACACTGTAAATTCAAAAGAGTCCTTCTGATCCCAAGGAGTCACTTCAGCTCTTTTAATCTGGGGGTCGTTTCGACTATTTTAAGGTGTCATTTTTACTCCAAGAGTTGTTTTGACCCTAACGTGGAGTCAAAACGATTCTTTGCCGGAATCTCTGCACTCTCTCGTAAAATCATTGGACTCCTGGTGGGATCGTCTGACCATAGTCAATCGAGATATATGGTCTGGAAACTCGGCTAAAGTCTTTAGTCTATCTTTTTGTTCGCCTTTATGCATTTTTGTGCACGGTGTACGGTCACTGAACACATTGTATTTTAGTATAATGAACGAATTGCCCAATAGCAACGTTTCAGTTCAATCATTCAACCGTGCTATTTAAATATTAATAAACCTAAAACAAAGGATGTGCACGGTGTAAGGTATGGTTCAACATAAAATCACAGCTCATTATAGGCGCTTTGAAGTTTGCCGAGTTTCCAGACCATATCTCGATTGACTATGGTCTGACTCTTTCTGGAGTCATTTTGTTGGAGTGTGGATATTCGCCGCTCGACACCGGATTCTAATGGCAAAGCTAATCAATCTTGACTTGTTTTGGTCTTCCAACTTTACATTTTGTTGGTGTGTAAAGTAATTCATTCACAGAATTAATGCTTTCAGGTTTCCCGGCTGAGTGGATTTTCCTAAGCCCGTTTTATAGTATACTGTGAAGTGTTGGACGAATATAGCATAGCGGAATTGCCTTTGGGATTCAACTTTTGATGAATAACCATGTGGGACTGAATAACTGTCGAAATATTTAATGCAAAGTTACAGTAGAAATGACCCCATATAAGAGTAATAACGACCCCAAAATGAGAGTGGAATTTACCGAAAATAAGGGTCGAAATGACTCCTTCAAAAGAGTAGAAATGACTATTCGGAAGAGTAGGCTTTGAAGGAATCAAAACGACTCCTTCGAAGTTGTCGTCCTGGGGTCACAAAAACGACTCCTTTGAAGGGGTCGAAACGACTCTTTTGAATCATAGTTAATAGAAAATATACATGGTTTGGAAGCTCACAAAAGTCATTGTTTTATGTTTTTGTTCAGGTTTATGGAAATTTTTGCACTTTCACGGTTACTGAACATATTGTGTTTTCTGTATAATGAAGCAATCATCCAATAGCAACGTTTGGCTTCAATCACTCAACTGTACTGTTTAAATATTAATAAACCTAAAACAAAGGATTTGGCACCTTCATGTACCTTTCAACATGAATCGTAGCTTGATTGTTAACCGCTTTGAAGTTTGCCGGGTTTCTAAACCATGTATATTTTCTATTAACTATGTTTGAATTTACAGTGTACATACGTGTGTCGTCAATTCTGAGGTGTTGTCAGGATTCAGGAATTTTTACAGCGGTTCAGGTTGACCGTTTAACGGCAACATTTGTCGCGTTCGTTCCAGTGTTGCCAAGTCAAGTTTCGTAAAAATCCCAATAAAGGTCTGAAAATATCCCAAGATTCCCTATTTTTTACCAAAAAATCCCAAGGTTCACAGTGCTCCTATAAACAATCGGTTCACATTACATGATATCAAATTTTTACCTTTAATTAAATTATTTGTCACGTTTTCCACGAAGGATTATACTTTTGTGAGTTCAAATTTTTTCCGTTTATAGCAATCTGAGCCCACTGTATCAGTGATACTTCATTTGGTAGAGTGCTTCATCTTGTCTAAATCAAACGAATACATAGGCTATATATATAGTGGAGTATGATCACTGAGTATGATCTAATGATCAAGTAAATTAAAAAAATTATTATTTTTTTACAACAATTAACATTGAAATCAGCTTATTAAAACCGAAACTGTTTGCTTTGGAAAAATCCAAAAAAAATCCCAAGGTTGAATCCCTGAGAAAAAAATCCCAAAAAAATCCCAACTCCCTCAAAAAATCCCAACATCTTGGGATAAAATCCCAAAGTTTGGCAACACTGAATTTAAGACGTTTCCAGGCAAAATATCAGACGTTGCTGGGCAGGACTTATAACGTTCTGTCAAAAAATATCAGTGTTGCGTGTGAATTTACCTCAGGGTTCACCGCACGCCTCTGACCTTACGCCCACATTTCTTCCACTAGCGGTTTTCCCTCGTAGCACGTAGCTACTTCATGTTAGACCTCATTATCCACGCAAAGCCTCTGCGGAGGAGAGAGTGAATTTACTAAGAACTTGTAAGCCCCGCCCATCAACGTCTGACATTTTGCCTAGTTGCAGCAACTGATTAAACGCGAACACAAGTCATCGCAGCTTGGCAGTCACGCTACTCAGCCAGCCGCTCTGAATAATTTCCCAAAAATATCATGTACCGTGACAATTTAAAGTTAAAACTTGTTTAAAACACTCACGAAACCTTTATTTTGTTGATTTGGGGAGTGAGTTCGAACGACCGCCTCAGAAATTCGTAATTGCCAACTTGCGTTCTCGTTTGATCGGGGCTTCACACAAGGTCCGCTTCAAACTATTAGTTGTTTACGTCAATTTTTTTGAAGCAGTGCAATAAACTCGCAGTTCACTTCGTGTTTTATTATATATAGCCTTAATAAAACAATTTAACAGGCGAGATCTATATAAAAGTAAACTCTGCTAAAAGTATGCCAAGTTTGAGAACCAGAAAAGGAAAGAGTAAAACACCAACGAAAACTGTCTTTTTAAAAACTAATCTCTTTGATATAAACGTTGACAAGGAATATCAGGTTCTCTTCGTGCATAAAATTCTGTCTTAATTGGTGCCGGTTTGCTGTCGATGAACGTCCAGCAAAGTCTTGTTGTCAGTTGCCTTGCAATGAAAAATTATCTCCAAACAGAAATCCGAAACGACAATGAGTTTTTAGCGTTTCAGAAGACCTGTAATCTGTGTTTATCCTGTGGTTTCTCCGCCATATTTTGACAACAACTTCGTGTGACAACATTGCAAACAAAAAGTCGTTAATGAGCCAATGTCTTGTTCAAATTCTCTCTTCATAATCCACGCCATCCATAACGTAATCGACTTGTTAAAACCAGGTTTACAGCGGGCGGGAGGAACTGAAGCGGGCGCGCGCGAGAGCCATATCTTTCCCAAAGAGATGTTTTATGTCTGCTCCCATGAGGCAAAGGGGGCATTTGCCCCTGGGCCCAGATTCTGACCAGACCCCAAAAAATGAGTGAATAAAAAAATTATGCAGTTTCTCTTGAAATTCCGAACTAGCCTGAGAAAATCACACGCTATCTCAGCCACGGGCACCCTTCCGTTTGAGAGGGGAGGGGAGTGGCGCCTGAGGCAGGCGGGCGAGCGAAAAGGCGTGAGGGCGAAAAGGCGAGAGAACGAGAAGGCGGGCGAGCGAAAAGGCGGGAGAACGAACAGGCGTGTGAGCGAAAAGGGCATTGTTAAAACTAGCCAGGTAA
>OZ036016.1:5928213-5975713 GCA_964035015.1 Corallium rubrum
TGTACTACTTCAGATCCAACGTGTCAAGTTGGTGCGTGAGAGGGTTGGGGAGAGCAAGGAAGTAAAAACGAAATTGAAATTGGATGAGGATTCCGTTGGAGGTATGCGAGCTGTCATTAAAAAAATATTACTTAAATAAATAAAACTTTCTATATCCATTTGAATATTTCTTTATATTTATCAGTGTAAGACAATAAACTGTTTCAATTAAAATGCCAATTGGTACTGTAGTTGAGCGCCAGAAGTTTCTCGAGATGATAAAAGGAGGAAAAACTTCTGGTTAAATCTGATAGGAATCTCGCTATCATGCAGAGATAGCTAATTAATAATAAACCAATCACAACGTACGCATTGTGCACGTGGTTATATTTTGAGTAGCCAATCAAGGAACGCTATTAGTATTCCTCCAATAGGAAGACAGAGTCAGATTCTGACCTTAGTACAAATCCTGACGTTTTTTACCAGAGCTTTTTTTTTCTTTTCTCTCTTTTTCCTCTCTGGAAAATCCTCTGGAGTGAAGGTAGATACTCAGATTAGCCGTTTAAAATTTCAGGAGAAGACGTTACGGTTAGAAAGATTTTAAAAATTGATTGAGGGTAAAAGCGTACACTGACTGACTAGTCAAGACAAAGAGTAAAAAATTGGGTTGTGTGATTGTCATTGCAAAATGCAAGCTGTTTATATTCAAAAATATTATTTACGTTAAATAATTTTTTTTCTTTCTCAAGCAAATAAAGTGCTAAAATAAACCAGTTTTACAGCTGTGGATGGAAGTATGCCTATCATTTTGTCCTGGGTTGGTCTTGGAGGTAGGGGGGGGGGGGGGGGGTGAGGCTATCATGTAGTATGTGGGTTCAGGCAATGAATATACGACGAAAAATTAGCTATTTTTACAGGTTCTCTTATGTTTGGTTCCATTCTGTCATATAAAGCGTTGGCTCTTTCATTCGTTGAGGCTTCTTTTTGCGAGGGCGCGCGGAACTAACAGGCGTTGGTTGGAGCAGGTTGTGTTGCATATTTCATATTACGTCAGATGTAAACACAATTTTCTCAGGCGCTATTCTATAGCATTTGTTCAAATTTACATGTTGTACAGAATTTCATGCTCTTTAAATTATTCTAAGTTTCCAGTGTGACATAAACCTATGAGCGACTCAGAAAAGCTTTAAATAAATTGCAGTGCGGCGCATGCTTCACAAGCTCGCGTGGTATCATGGGAGATATGTGTTTGAGCTGTAGTATAAGTAACGACACTATAGTCAGTGTTTCATCCTATGGAATAAAGTGGACCCCCATACACCCTTAGCCTTGCACCCAAGCCACAAATCTATATATCTCTGGTGACGTTACCAAGGCCCTTGGACCAAGAAATCGCCCGCGAAAGTCAACTCAAAAATACTTTATCTGAGCGTGAGAAGTTGAATTGCAGTATCATCCGCCGACCGCCGCGGTGTCATAGGGTCTTTTGTCCATTACGTACAAAAACATTCAAACATTGTCGTAAGATTATCGAATATTTTCTCCAATAACTAACCGACACTATTATAAATATTGAGAGTCCAAGACTCTAGTCTATAAGCAGTTCTAACTTCAGTTCTAACTGGTAAACTACACGGAATCAATGCCTAATGTTCTGCCGATGGACTTTAATACGTAACAATTAACCATTTGTTGTGTTCGCGAAAAATTCTCGCTGACAACTGTTTACGAAGAAATGCAATATTCTTCTTTCACATTTTTGTATTTGTCACTGTTTTTCAAGCCGTGACAACCAACAAAATGTAGAATATAATTCATTTATCATTCACTGAAACTATTATCTGACATGGCCTTGAATGATGCAACAGTACAGTTACAAATGAACAAGCGAGGCACACAAAAAAACCCAGTCTTATTCGCTCACTGTCAGTACATGAAAACGTCTGAATAAAGCCGTAAAAACAATTATGTATCCTTATTTGATAAAAAACTGAAGTACTGAATACAAAATCTCTTCAAGAGAAAGCTAAACACAGCCGGTATTTACGGCAACAGCCAACAACACGAACGAGTAAACATTATGTACTTCGCCTTCGTAATCTGTTTTTCTTTCGACAAAAATGTACATTATTTGCAATATAAACTTACCTAGAACCCTCTAGTCGTCGCCATAATAATTCACAACGACTTTCTTGTCCATTATGCCTCTGTATCTTGTCTTTTAAATGCTTTTAACAATGGATTCTTACGCCGCGGTTCCAACTGCTCCAGTTTGAAAAAAGACAATGTTTTGGCGCGAAAATTTTTAACCAATCAAAACGAATTTTCGGTGCGCTGCCCCAGAGCCTGGGTACGAGGTCTCTCTTTTCTGATCTGAAGACCACATTAACAGGGGGTAGCCCGATATGTTGGCTAGACGAGGACGTAGGCAAGGAAGAGGGTATATAAATCACTCTTTTGGTCACTGTTTTCTTCTTCTGAACCTTGGTTTGGCACAGAATACTTTTTTCTTTCCTCTAATTTCTTTTTTCCTTCTCTCTTTCTACCATTCTTTGCCCTTCCGTCTAAAAATGTAATTATTTAAGTTTAGCTCCCATACACCCCTCTCCTGATTTATAGGGAAGACCCCCCGGGGCACATCGTCGGAAATTTTCTCCACGCAACTTACGTAAGTACATGTACTACAACTCTTTTATAGTCTACTTCATTCTCGTTCCCAGGGTGTTGGTGTTACTCTTTACATTCTTTGAAATAAAACTAAAAAATATGCCGTGACGTCACAACCGTAGCCTGGTATAAACACAGTAATTGATCAATCAGAGCGCGCGTAAGACGCAACCTATTTTAAAAACTGTCTTCACTATTCTTTTAGGAAAGTCCAAACGTGTTCGTCCTGTTGTTTGCGTGTCGTGTAAGTCAAATGTCGTGAAGTCCTATCGTTGTATAAACCAGTCCTTATCACCGCCAAAACTTCAACATTTGTTTAATAACGAGACTGAAGTGCAGAGAATTTGTCGAAAATGTCTTTATAACAATAGCGGAGCAGCACCACCGAGAGAGAAATACCAGATTGGTGGGAAAAGCATCGAGGATAATAACGAGTGTCCTGGGACACCTGTGGAACAAGTGGGACAACGTGAGGAACAACGCGAGACATCAAAGGTTAAAGGTGAAATTGGTAGCATTGATGATCTTTCTGGTACATCGAGGGATATCGAAGATCTTTCAGGTACCCAGAGGGATATTGAGGATATTTCTGGTACACTGAGGGATATTAAGGATCTGTCGAGTACCCCAAGGGATATTGAGGAATCCACCATCAATGATCCTGAGAACATTGCTGCACTGGCACACCCTAGCGTAGAGGAACTTACAGGTACAACGAGGGGTGCAGCTAGGATCAGTAATATCGAGGATACACCAGATATTATTAGAGAAAGCATGCAAACGGTGGCGTCAGTTGGTAACCATGGAGATGATGTCAAATACCCAGTAAACGCGTCAGTTGACGACATTGAAAGCATTCTACACGAAGAGACCGTTGAGAGTGGAGAGATAAAACCGCTGGAGCCAGCTGGAGGTCTGGGGATGAGATATGAAACTAGCCAATCAGAGTTTCTATTTGGTACGAATGATGTGATTGGCTCAGTGGTATCAATCGAAACAGCAGGGGATAACGATGGACATCAAGGACTCGAGGGTGCAGATATTTTAGACGAGGAGGGTGTGGTGCTGGACACAGGGATAAAGAAGGATAATGAGGGAACATCGGGACACGAGGGGCAACACGAGGGATCTTTGGGGGATGTTTTAAATGAAAAAGCTCCTGAAAAGACATCTGATTGTTTAAATGAATCAGAAATGGTGATTGCTGAAGATATAACGGATGTACCGTTGCTAAACCAGAACACCTACGAAGAGCTTGGTGCAATGACAAACCTGGAAGGTCTTACTTACGATTATGGAGTAGAAAGCTGGCGTCATGAAGCAGTTACAGTACAGATGGAAATGAATGATGTAAAAATAAATGACATGCTTTTCAGTGAAGGAAGTGAAGAAACACTATCGTGTGAAGAGGACGTGTCTGAAGAAAAATGTGAGTCGGAGATTGACCTTTCAGAAAAGAAGAAAAACAACGATGATGAGAGTGGTTGGAAGAATATCGCAGAAGAAGACCAAAGTAAATTTGGCGCGGAAAACGAAATTAGTTTACCTGAAGCTGAGAGTGACCAGGATGAGAGAGAGGATAAGGGAAGCATGGGAAAGGAAAGAAAAATGGACAACGAAAAAATGATGGACACTGAAGAAAAAGAAACCAACGTAGAGGAAATAAATAATGAAGAAAATATGAACACCAAAGGAATGATGGACAAGGAAGAAAAAGAAGGCAACAAAGAAAGCGAAGGAAAGAGAGGAAACGAAGAAAAGATGAATAGCGAAGTAAAGGGAGGAAAGGAAGAAATAACGCAAAGCGAAGGAACCGGAAGCAACGAAGAAAAGATGATTAACGAAGGAAAGAGAAACGAAGAAAAGATGAATAGCGAAGTAAAGGGAGGAAAGGAAGAAATAACGCAAAGCGAAGGAACCGGAAGCAACGAAGAAAAGATGATTAACGAAGGAAAGAGAAACGAAGAAAAGATGAATAGCGAAGTAAAGGGAGGAAAGGAAGAAATAACGCGAAGCGAGGGAACCGGGAGCAGCGAAGAAAAGATAAAGAATAAAACGGCGGAATCGGGTAGCACAAACGAAACTGAAAAAAGTGAATCGCCAAAGAAAGTTAAAGCCATGAGCAAAAAATCTGCTCTGATAGAAGATGAAGTCGTAAAAGAAAACGATAAAAGATTAAGACAGCGCCGAGCGGTCGCCAGTCCACGAAAAAGCCCTGTTAAAAATGAAAATAAAGTTGAAATAGAATACAAAACAAGAGGAGCCTTGCTTAAGAAGCAAAAAGAAGCAGAAAGTGCATCAGAAGAGAGCCAAAGTGTGAAACGAAAGAATGAAGAAAAGAAACCAGGACGAGGAAGAAAGAAAACGAAAATGGAAGATGACGCTGGGAGCATAAGCTCAACAAAGAAACCAAAACAAGTTAACAAGAAACCCAAACAACAAAAGACGACATCAAAACCAATCCTTCCAAAAGAAAAACAAGAAAAGATTGAAGAACAATGAGAAAAAACAGGTTAAAATGTTTAGTGTAAAAATATACCGGTATTTGACAGTATAGTTAAATGTTTCATCTGAAAGATACCGGTATTTGTGTTTCCCCCACAAAATGTGATAAGAGTATAGGTCTGTTGAGTTTCAATCTAGTTCATTGGAATGCCTCATCCAAAGAAATATAGGTGTTTGTATTTTTCCCCACAAAAGGGATGATAGATATGGCCCTGAGTTTCATTTTAGTTCATTGAATAGACGCAATGACTGTTCTAATTTTGGCTTTATATTAAAAACGTTTTATACAAAGTTCTTCAGAGTTTACCTAAGTAGAGAAATTTCTCCTTCAGTAAATCAAAAACGAGGCACCAGAGCGAACATAAAATCCGCAGATGTGATTTCAAGATGTAAACGCAGGGAAATTGTGATATTGGTAAAAGCAATAATAATGCTTGAATGTGTAGGGATAGATTTGTCACACTGAATCTATCCTTAAGGCCCGTTCAAACGTGCGATTGATGTAAAAAAATATCGCCAACTTCTAAGTTAGATGCATGTTAAGTAGAAAAACAATCAACGGATTATGCTATGGTGTTCGGTCTTCCTCTGTTCGTCACGTTTCTGCTCGCATTTGGAATTGCTCAACATGCATCTAAACCAGAAGTTGCAGCATGGTGATATTTATCGCATCAAAAATTGCCTGTGCGAACGGGCCTTTATATGTTCAAGAATTGTTGTGTTGGACACACATAAGGATTACTGTTGTTGAGTTAATTATTTATATTTATTAAGTAGTTCGATAATTGTTGTGCACAATTAGTCTCGCATATATATTTATGTGCTTGCTGTTGTTTATTTAAACTATTTAATGTGTGCTATTTCAACAGGGGAGATTGATTTGAGATTGTGACGTAATTAGTATTCTAAGAATCTGTGACGTCATTAGTATTTTGAGAATTTGTGATGTCAGTAGTATTCTGAGAATTTGTGACATCATTAGTATTCTGGGAAATTATGACGTCGTTAGTATTCTGAAAATTTGTGACGTCATTAGTATTTTTATAATTTATGACGTCATTAGTATTCTAAGAATTTGTGACGTCATTCATTATTCACAATCATCAAATCAGTCCGGTATTTAGTTCTAGAAGATAGTTGTAGTAAAGAAGAAGTTTAAGATAGTTTAAGATAGTTGTTGACATTTCTTGTAAATTTGGAATAAAATAATAAAAAAATAATTACTAATATTAAGTACTTTGAAAGCTAATGTCAGACGGCGGTTGTTTACGGTCATATACACACGTAAATATCTCGCAAGTTGTTACAGCATTGTTGCCTAAACAATGCTGTAACAACTTTCAACAATGCTGTAACAACTTGTTGTGAACAGCATTGATAAATGAACAACATTGTTCATCATTGTTTCAACAAGTTGTTACTGCTTGATGAAACAACAACCGTTGTTCACGCATGTTGCAACAAGCGAAGAACGTGTTGATACATCAACCATGTTCACCATTGTTGTAACATTGTTGTTCATCGTTGTTATTTCGTCATGCTGTTACAACATGTTGTATCATGTGCGAACAACGTTGTTGGCTATAAAAAATGTGCTGTTGGAACAACTTGTTCATGACTGTTGATTTATCCGTGAACAAGTTGTTCGAACCATAAGTGAACAACTTGTTGACAACTTGTTCACGGCGAGCAGCACAACATTGTTCACGGCGAGCAGCACAACATTGTTCACGGCGAGCAGCACGACATTGTTTACGGCGAGCAGACAACATTGTTCACGGCGAGCAGCACAACATTGTTCACCGCGAACAGCACAACATTGTTCACCGCGAACAGCACAACATTGTTCACGCCTGTTGACAACCGTGAGCGTGTATACGTCAGTACGCGTGTCACAAGAACTTGTTGCGCTACAAGTCCTCAGTTTTTGAGTTAAATGTTGTTAATTATAAGTATTCATCTTTTAGCTTGGAGTTGACAAAGTTTTGTTCAATCAGCACAAACTAACAAAACTTTAAAAATAGATAAAAGTATTTTGGAAAAGCCTCGAAAATGGTTTAACCACCAAACCAAGTTTGAGTTGTTGACGTGGCCTTTGCCCAGTTGAATGTTGTTAGTTATAAGTACTCATCTTTCGGCTTGGAGTTTGCAAAGTTTCATTCATTCACCTGACAAACTAACAAAACTTTAAAATAAAAGTATTTCGGAAACAGTTTAACCACCAATTACCAAACCAAGTTTGAGTTGCTGACGTGGCCTTTGCCGACTTCGGAATGTTGTTAGTTATATAAGTATTTATCTTTCGGAGTTCGCAAAGTTTTGTTCATTCAGCACCAGACCTAGGGACGTAGCCAGGATTTTGAAAGGGGGGGTCCGAGGGCATACTCCCCCGGGAAATTTTGAAATCGAGAGTCGCTGAAATGCCATTGCCTGGCTTTTGGAGGAAGATTTTACGGATCTAAAGGTGAAAACGTCATATAAAATACTCAAAACACGCAAACGTCACATAGATACTCAAAATGCATACATTCTCAGTAGATTGAATACACTGTTTACAGTTTATTTCCTGACACAATTCATATTGCATCAGTTTTGTAGTTACATGTCTGTTGTTTTATATCAAAAGGGGGGGGGGGGGAGTCGCGGCTCCCCCGGCTCCCCCCCTGGCTACGTCCCTGTTCAGCGCAAACTAGCAAAAGTTTCAAATAAAAGTAAAAAGTAGTTGGGAAAGCCAACTTATTAACCACCAAACCAAGTTTGAGTTGTTGACGAGCCCTTTGCCGAGCAACGGTGATTATTGTTAATACATTTGTACTGTCCAAAGTTATCTTCTCCACCCTCATGTCCGCAATTTTCCGCCTCGTAGGCTCTAAAAGAACAGGGCTTCTCCAGGGACCTAAGCGAATCGAAATGAAATGGAAAGTAGTGAGTATAGTAAAAAACAGCTGTACAGTCGGAACAATTGTAACCACGGACATTTATATACTCGACTAGCACACATTCTCCGACTTTAGTATCGCTTAACAGATCCATTATTGAATTGGATACACGTATGGAATCTCTCTCGACTGCTTTATCGAGTTTCTCGTAATCACATGTTATTCGCCATTTAGTAGAATCTTTCTGAATTAATTGCATCTCTGATTTGGGAAGACGATACGAAGTCCACTTCGGTGTATTCTCGGAACGAGGTTGATCGTCAACGAACCAGTCTCTAAAGTTCCCAACATTCATCCGGCTGAAGGACTGAATAAGGGTCCATGTCATTGTTGAGTTAGCATCAAAATCGCAGAAAACTTTAACAAGCTCTCCTTGGGAATTAAATATCTGATACTTTTTAGAAACACGTGACTCGTTTGCGTAACCACGGCATGACGTAATCTTTTCCTGGCAGTCACTTCCCGTGTAACCATTTTTGCATCTTCCACATTTTTGTCCCACGAATCCGTTAGCGCATGCGCACTGGTAACGGCTTTTGGTGTTCGTTGATGGTAAACATGTGCCACCGTTATTACATGGGTTAGATGTTAAACAGCAGTTTATCGCTGACGTACAGCTGCTGCTGTCACATTGTTGATTATTCGTCTAAAAAAGTGTGATATATTTATTTTATTTTATTTGCTTTGCCATACTCAAGCAATACGTACAGACATCGACAAAAACAACTGGCAGGGCAACCGCAACAGCTTACGCCAATTACTGCGGTCCCTAAAGATTACAACAAATACAACTACAATACACCAGATAATTAAGCTAAAAACAACACGATATCGATTTAGTTAGATCACGAGCTTTGTTGCATTTGATGCATATCGATTTCCATGTTCGTGGATCATCTGCATTAAAACAGTGTTCTAGTGCTAAATTATAGTAATTATATAGTCCTTTTATAAAGTCTTTTAAAGTTATACATTTCCTATATTTAGTATGAAAATATGATCAGTGCTGAAATTTAAATTACTCTGATCACTAACTGTTTTATTTGTATAGGTAATAGCAAGGTTTCGAGTGCAATTTGGAAAAAAACATACACCAGTGAGTTTTTCAAAGACTATCAAAATTGCACGAGTCCGAAGGGCGAGTGCTATTTGAGGTCTTTGAAAAACTCACAAGTGCGTGTTTTTTTCAAATTGCACTCGAAACCATGCTATTACTTATTAATAATATACATGAAAAAATTTATCATAAAGAGAATCTTTCTAATTAAAATGCTTTGTTCAAATAACATACACGAAGAAAAAAATTAACAGGAAGAGCTTTTTTCTAGTAAAAAATGATTTTTGTGCAAGTTTAAAAAATTACAAAATTTGCACTGTATTTCATTTTTCTGCACTGGATTACACTCCTCTCAACCAATCAGAATAGACGAGTTTCAGGGTGTTGCGTGCGCATCGTTTTGGAAAGGAATTGGCGGGCTCTTGTCGGGCTCTCCACAAAGTAAGCAATAGCAAACAGACTTGCTAGCGAGCCAACAACAGCAGAATAACAATGTTTTATATCCAGAAATTACTGTATCTGCACTTTGTTTATTTTAAACAGTATGTTTACTTTGAGTGGAGCTTGCCAGTTTTTTTGAAAAATGATGCGCGCGCAACACCCTGAAACTCGCCTATTGAGAAATTTTTTCATGTATATTATTATTTTGTATATACCTGTTTGAATTCGTAGTTATTACAGTCGTCATTTGGCGTCAGATGCATTAAACCGTCAGTTTCAATATTGGATTCATACATTCTGCAATTCTTATCGTTGATATTGCAGAAATCAAACGACATACAGTCGCAGCGGGCAAGACAGTGCTGAAAACACTCCGTCATTCTTTTTACTGTGACTGTCTTGAAACGAGTACTTTGATGTCTCATGTTCTCTTGCATGTTAAGAATAAAACCAGTCTGACAATGGACGATAATTGAGGAATTGTGGAGTATTCCAAATAACAGCAATGATGCAATTCTAAAAAAAAATTGAAAAATATAATCAAGGAAAAATACAGAAAAAAAATTATTCTAAGAAGAAATTTTTAAAAAATTTCCAAATTCTAAAAAAAAGTTACAAATTTCCAAGAGAAAATATAAAATTAAATGAAAAATAAAAATACTAAGGAAAAAACTTAGAAAAACCCAGTCCTAATAAAAAAATAGAAATAAAACACAAATGCTAGAATAAAATTACATCGCAGTAATGAAAAATACAACGAAAGCCTGCATATATAAAATATTTATATAAAATATTTAAACAATTTTATTCCTAAACTAAATATAAAATATTTAAACAATTTTATTCCTATATTAAATATTTTTGCCGACACTACATGCATATTTATTGTTAATTGCGTAGTCCGGAGAAGACAAGAAGCACTTGGAAGAAACGTTTAGTATCAAAATCAATTCATGCAGAGTATTTCATAGTCAAATTCCAAAATCAAGGGAGAAAATTCTATCTATTCTAGCCATCATTCTAATTAAAATTTGTACAGAAACACCATTATACGCCACCCACTACGCCATCCATGGACGGTACTAAAGCTGAATTTCCACTTGCTACTTTTACCTTGCGATCTACTTTTTTCGATCGCTTTCTTTTGTTTTATCAGCTCTCAACTAGAACAGATCCGTTTGAGAGCTCACGAGAGAAAAGAAAGCGATCGAAAAAAGTAGATCGCGAGATAAAAATAGCAAGTGGAAATTCGGCTTAAGGCAGAGAATTTACGGCCTTTTATGTTGGTTAATATTGACATTTAATTTTTTTGACGGATTATTTTATAAAGCAAATAGAAAACATTTTTTCCGTGTTCCTGTAGAGTTATAGAAACAGTTGGGGAGATTTGGAAGAACTCGAAATAATGTGGTTCCCACTGTAATTTCTCGTTCTCCCAAACTTCCCTTTGTGTGTTTGTACAACTCTATAGAAACATGGAAAATGTTTAATAGTATACTTTTCATAACTACAGACAATTTTAAAACTATCGTCAAGACGAGAATTCTTAATGGTTTCGTGAATTAACTAGGGTTATAAAAATGTTCATGACAAAATAAACGACGTACCTGAAATAATTCGTCATTTTCAATATTTTCTTCTTTTAAACTGGAAGCGTGATTTCTTCACTGAAATTAGCGTGATTTCTTCACTAAAAGCGTGATTTCTTCACTGAAACTAGCGTGATTTCTTCAGTGAAAGCGTGATTCTTCATTGAAGCTAGGCGTTCAGTGGATTAACAATTCTGTACTTTCTTTAATATTCTCTCCACAAAAAAAATTTCCCAGGCAACGATCATACATACATATATAAATAAGCTAATATCCCTGTACTAATAATTCGGTCGTCTTTAATTTAAATAATTAAACGACAATAAGGTATCTATGTTGGACACTAAATGGCCGAATAAAGTTTAATTTAAAACAATGTTTACTCCCCTATTTATACTGTATAAAAAGTACTGAAAGCGACTTTATCTATGGACTTATAGGTATAACATATGACAGTATTTAGATACTGAAGCCAAGTTTACACGGGCAATTTTTCTTTGGCAATTTTCAACTTGACAAGTTTTATTTGCCCGTGTGTTGAGTGAAACATGACAAGTTTTTCCTTGACAAGTCTCCCTTTTGAAAAGCTGGCATGCAGCTTTTCAACAAGGGGACTTGTCAAGGAAAAACTTGTCAGGAAAAACTTGTCAAGGAAAAACTTGTCAAAGAAAAACTTGTCAAGGAAAAATTGCCCGTGTAAACTAGGCTTGATAACCGTGTAAACTAGGCTTGATAATGGCCTTCACTGACTCCTTGATGGAACTAGTTTGTAGAATTAATTGAGGAAACTATATATGGCCGTTAATTCATTTTGCGGAGGGAGGAAAACCAGAGAATCGCGTGAAAGTTTGTTGCGAAGTTTGTTGAGAACTTAGCAACGATACGTTGTCCATATAAGGTTATTAATTATCCAATCAAAATTGACGGTACCGAGAAAGATGGCGGCGGTACATTTAACCAAAATGCTTTGCGACGTCAAATCAGCTCAAATAACAACCAAACACTGTTTAGTCATGCTAAAATGGTTAAACAAGCAAGAACTTCATTCCTTGATCGTTTTAGAACCCCATCTTTCGAGTATTCTACAAGAAACAATAGGAAATTATCAAACCAAGGAAGGAGTTAAGGTTCCCGAACCGAGGAAGGAGTTGAGGTTCCTGAAACATCAAAACCTTTCATGCCACCTAGTTTGAACTATGAAGTCAATACTTAATGTGCGCAAAGGATTGTGGTTAAATGTACAAGACGCCATCTTTTTCGGTATGCGGTTAATAGACGTTTCCGCATGAAGTAAATGGATCACGTGATCTTTCTTTTTGACAAATCTGATTGGCTAATGTCCAAAGTTGTCCGAAGTTTTGGCCGTCCGAAGTTTTGCGAGAGCTAATCAAATTTCTCAACGCGTTATTTACGCACTTCGCGAGGAAAGGTCTATTGACCTTTTGATTCAGAGGAGTCGAAATTTTATTGAACAATTAACAACCATGGTTACAATAAACTTGACAACTTCTCAGTGCCGGATTTTGGACAGGGCGGACTGGGCGCTCGCCCAGGGGCCCCCACAAAATAATGTATAAGGAGCGGCCTCCACAAAAATGTCTGGAAAGTTAAAAAAATAGGCGTTGAAATGAAAACAATCTTGAGAGCCCAAAATATGAGTCAAAAACAAGACAAAAGATATATGGATGATATATAGGGTCAATTCTAAAAGTTATACTACGACGATTAATCGATTATGACAGACTGATGGATGGAGTTGACAAGTTGTTATTGTTATAATTTTGCTTTACGAACTATGCAACTTCGAAGTCACAATTCCCACACTGAACCAAGGTTTACATTGTAAACCTGGTTCAGTGTGGGAATTGTGACTTCGAAGTTGCATAGTTCGTAAAGCAAAATTATCTCGTGTCTTTACCGACGAAAGCGTAATTAGCAATAGAATTGATATATTGTGCTGGTCAGTGACCGTCCAGGGGCCTCTACACGAACAGTCCTAAATCCAGCGCTGCAACTTCCAAACAAATTTCACTACCTCGACCTTTGCAACTTCCCAACGAACTTCATAACACTCCACGGTAACTAACCGTAAATAACCGTAGAAAAATCTCTAACTCTTCAGAAGTCTCTCTGACATTCAGATATATGATTTCAATAATAATATGATATATGATTTCAATAATTTCAGACAATATTGTTCCTTGTCATTTGTCAATCAATAAAAAATAAATTGGCAATCTACTTTCGCTATCCAGTTTCATACGATATTATATTTCATTAAGTTCGGCATGTGTGAAGTTTATAGTTGTACAAATAGCTTAAATTAATTGAAAAATTATAAAACTAATTGACAATAGTGTCGAAAATTTATCCCACTACCCCAACTGAAAATCAAACGCAAAAACAACAACATTGGAATATCTTTACAACGTCGGAACAATATAGCAGGCTATAGGCCATTTCTATGATTCATTGTGCATGTTATACAAATACAACCCCTGAATACAACTATACACGTCCAACTCGCATTGTCCGCATTTCTTCAATGCGCAGGCGCGATATTTTACGCCATCCTAACGCAATCCTACGCAATATCCTAGGCAAGTTTCCCCGGCAGTTGAAGGTCCAAACTGCCGAGGGAACTTGCCAGGATTGCGTATAGTAGGATGGCGTAGGATGGCGAGGAATCAAGATGCGCGAGGCGACATGCGAGGAGGACATAAGGAAACCCACATATACATTGAGCGGTGACTCAATTTTTCGGCTATAATTATAATTTCGGGGAAATACCCGCTTCTTGTGTGGACTAACACCGCTGTCAAACGTTTGCGCATGCGTGAATTTGCAGAGTAAATATTGCAAGAGAAGTGGGAACTAGTCGTGGCAACAACAACCAGACAGTAAAGACTAAGTAAGACTCGACTATTCATTTGTGTTTCAAGGGGCATGAAAATTCAACACGATCTCTTACCAAAATTAAGTGTATATCTTAATTTTAAAATAGGGCTACAATTAAGACATGGCCTTAATTTATCTGTCCCACAAGTGGGATGTTAAGCTAAAAATCCTAGAGGGGTGTTGTGGTCTGGGTTTGAGAGGTGGGTCATTTTTCCGGAGGGTTGTGACTAGGGTCCGGGGTTTTTTGGTTAGGTTTAGGGCTACCGGGGGGTTGCGGTTAGGGGTTGGGGTATGGGGGATGAGTTTTCATTTAAAATTAAGGATTATCCTTAATTCTAGGCGAGTTGAGAATTAAGGATAATCCTTAATTTTGGATGTGAGGTCGACCTGGAAAATTACGAAGGGGTAATTTCAGAATGTGTTACAATATTGACAAAGAAGTCATGCACAACATGGTAGGTAGGCTGCGTTTAATTTGTGTGGGACTCTCGGCGTAGATCTAATACTGAAAGTGCTCCTAGGACCAGTCCAAATATTTCAGTGTTTCCCCAACCTCGTCCCCAGGGCATTTTGCCTCCACGTTGGGAGGTCGGCGAAAATGGCCCTGGCATCGGCTGGTCGATTCTATAATCGGATTGGCCGGTTAAAAAACTTGATTAATTCAGATACAGTGTAATTTATTCATCAAAATATGAATTGCAATAAATCCACTCTGCGAAGTTCATCCAAAGAATTGTAACGATAGCTTTGGTTAAAGTCAAGAACAACATTACATATATGTTTCTTCCCGACATTTAAATGTATCCTGGATAATCGTGGGCAGTATCATGATGAATAATGCTAGCCAGTTGCATTTATGATAAAGGTTCACATGAGTGATTCGGCAGAGCGTTAAATATTTCTTATTTATTATTCATGTATACGTATTATACAAAAACGAAACACAAAGACCGCATAAATTTTCTTGCCAAAACACCCCAATATTCTGGGTGTCACGTGACCAGCCGATGCCAGGGCCATTTTCGCCGACTCCCAACGTGGAGGCAAAATGCCCTGGGGACGAGGTTGGTGTTTTCCCGCTCTTTTTTGAGATACGAGCTCGGATGTCGCGCATGTTCTTGTCGTTCTGGGGACGAGAATGACTAAATACATAATAATTCGGTAACTTGAAGTACTTCAACTACTTCTCCGTTATACGAACTTCCGGCTTTGCGATTAAACAAAACAATACTCAAATTATATATTGTATTAAATATAAAATTGTTGAAACATGGCTGCGTTTAACTGGAGTTCTGCAGTGTTGGTATTCACAGCAGTTATTATTAAGATATTTTCTGTGTCCTTCCTTGTGTATCAGTTTCGACCGACATGGCTTCTCAAGATATGGAAACGGTAAGAACTAAATATATATACAGTAGTAGTACACCTTTATTGTGACTGCAGCAAGATTCTACTTGATGAGGGAGAACTCTCAATCACTACTAGGATTTTATTAGTCAGTGTTTATAATATCGAAAAACGCGGAAATGAGTTTCATTTCAATGGGGCTGTAGTATGGCCCATTAGAATTTAGAAGGTTATCTTTTGTGACTTTTGCGCATGCGTTATTTTTACTGCGCATGCGTTATTTTTACTAACACATGTATTGTATCTATTGTGCAAGTATTAGCATTTTCTCATGAGTCACGAGATTTTGTTTCTTTGAGTGTAGAACAATGAACATATGGAACAACTGTATTATTTTTGTGAGAAAATGGAAAAGAAGACGCATTTCCTTGAAGCTTTATAGGCAGGGGTAACTCCCCCCTAGAAAAATGTTTGTAAACAGGGGCGTAGGAAGCAGGGGGGCCAGTGGGGGTGGGGTGTGGCACCCCCAATATTTTATAAAGGGGGGCCAGAATAGCTTTCGGTGAATTTAAAAAAATTGCATTATAAGTGCGACTTTGATTGCGCTGATCGGCCAATTAATAATAATAATCCATCCTGACTCATGGATAGCATAGACTCACAAATTATAATGAAAGAATTAATGAAAGGGCCTAACGAAAGAGGTAGAGGAGACTCTGAAAATGCCATTTCCGACAATCTAGAGACTCCAAATTTTCAAAATTTTACCGCTCAGCGCCAACCATGGTGGCGCCTCGTGGGAGTTGGTCCCCCTAAGTTTATCAAGCTTCCTACACCCCTGTTTGTAAAATTTCCGGGGTAAATGAAAAATTCTGGCTTACTACTGATACCTCCCCCCAACCCCCAAGCATAGATCCTGTGTACAGCCTTGGCTCACTACATCATTTTACTATAATTAACTCACCTTAATTTTAGAATCCGAGTTCTCCGAGCTGGGCTATCCAAGCACTACATCAAAGTCAATGATGAATTAGAAATTTCATATCTGGAAAGAAAAGGAGAAAAAGATGGTAAAATTTTGTTGTTTCTTCATGGATTTACTGGAGAAAAAGAAATTTATTCTGATTTAGTACGTCTAATGCCGAAGAATTTTCATGTCTTTCTGGTTGACCTTCCTGGTCATGGAGAATCAAAACCAAATGATGGTCAAAGTGATTATCGTATTGACACTCAAGTGGATAGTGTGCACAAGGTCAGTATTTATCTATTTAATTTATTATTGAGTCGGTTTTCTTTGTTCTTTCAAGGCCTTTATATCGCATAAAGCCCTTGAATACTAATTAGAAAAGAAATGAAGAAAAAACTAGGAAAATCTTTGTCCAAGGTTGAAAAAAAGACAAAACTTTGTTGGAAAACCCCGTCAATAATAGATTAAGTCAGATAAATCCCTCAAATGTCAGGATTTATGTGATATAAAGCCCTTGGACGCTGCACATCCTCAGGTCTTTATATAGCATAAATCCCTCGTTCTTGGGATTTATCTATCCCAGAGCCAGGGGCAAAAATATTTTAGCCGGAGTACAGTGAACTGAAAGTGTAGGTTGATCAGAGGTTCGTACTTAGGCTGCCTCAGGCACCACACCCCTCCCACTTTCAAACAGAAGGGGGTGAGATAGCATGTGATTTTCTCGGGTTAGTTCGGACTTTCAAAGAGAAACTGCATAATTTTTTTATTCACTCATTTTTTTGGGCCAGTCAGAATCTGGGGCTGGGGGCAAATGCCCCCTTTGCCTCATGGGTAATCCATCACTGCATCTATATCTGTCTATATATTTATATAATATCTCTCTCTCTCTCTCTCTCTCTCTCTCTCTCTCTCTCTCTCTCTCTCTCTCTCTCTCTCTCTCTCTCTCTCTCTCTCTCTCTCTCTATATATATATATATATATATATATATATATATATATATATATATATATGAGAGCAAAACAGCTGACAGTCCATGGTTGCCAAATAGACAATAATTTTTACATTTTGGTTAATTATTTATTTATTTAGTTTGTCGAAGCTATTGGATTAAATGAAAGAAAATTCAACCTAATTGGTGCTTCAATGGGTGGTCATATAGCTGGTGTTTATGCAGTAAGATATGGGGAAACCTTGTCATCAGTTGCGCTGCTTTATCCTGCTGGTATAAATTCACCAGAAGTTAGTCAGTTTTTCATTGATACAAAGAAAAACCGTGACAACAATGTGGATCGCAATGTGTTGTTGCCACAGAATGGAGAACAAATGCAAGAGACGCTTAAGTTGGTGCTCTATCATGACATAAAGTTGCCACTCCATCTTGCAGGTGCAATTGTAAAATTAAAAGAAGAAAAAATGGTGGCCTACAAAAAAGGTGAGAAGTTAAAGAATTGAGAGAAGGAGTGAAGGATTGAGATGAGGAGTGGAGGATTGAGATGAGGAGTGAAGGATTAAGATGAGGAGTGAAGGATTAAGATGAGGAGTGAAGGATTGAAATGAGGAGTGGAGGATTGAGAGGAGTGAAGGATTGAGACGAGGAGTGATGGATTGAGAGGTGGAGTGAAGGAATGAGAGAAGGAATGAAGGATTGAGATGAGGAGTGAAGGATTGAGAGGAGTGAAAGATTGAGAGGTGGAGACTGAAGGATTGAGATGAGGAGTGAAGGATTAAGATGAGGAGTGAAGGATTAAGATGAGGAGTGAAGGATTAAGATGAGGAGTGGAGGATTGAGAGGAGTGAAGGATTAAGATAAGGAATGAAGGATTGAAAGGAGGAGTGAAGGATTGAGAGGAAGAGTGAAGGATTGAGAGGAGGAGTGAAGGATTAAGATGAGGAGTGAAGGATTGAGATGAGGAGTGGAGGATTGAGAGGAGTGAAGGATTGAAAGGAGGAGTGAAGGATTGAGAGGAGGAGTGAAGGATTGAGAGGAGGAGTGAAGGATTAAGATGAGGAGTGGAGGATTGAGAGGAGTGAAGGATTGAGAGGAGGAGTGAAGGATTAAGATGAGGAGTGGAGGATTGAGAGGAGTGAATGATTGAGATAAGGAGTGAAGGATTGAGAGGTGGAGTGGAGGATTGAGATGAGGAGTGAATGATTGAGATGAGGAGTGAAGGATTGAGATGAGGAGTGAAGGATTGAGATGAGGAGTGAATGATTGAGATGAGGAGTGAAGGATTGAGAGGAGTGAAGGATTGAGATGAGGAGTGAAAGATTGAGAGGTGGAGTGGAGGATTGAGATGAGGAGTGAATGATTGAGATGAGGAGTGAAGGATTGAGAGGTGGAGTGGAGGATTGAGAGGTGGAGTGAAGGATTAAGATGAGGAATGGAGGATTGAGAGGAGTGAAGGATTGAGAGGAGGAGTGAAGGATTGAGAGGTGGAGTGAAAGATTGAGATGAGGAGTGAAGGATTGAGAGGAGTGAAGGATTGAGAGGTGGAGACTGAAGGATTGAGATGAGGAATGAAGGATTAAGATGAGGAGTGATGGATTAAGATGAGTGAAGGATTAAGATGAGGAGTGGAGGATTGAGAGGAGTGTAGGATTGAGAGGAGGAGTGAAGGATTGAGATGAGGAGTGAAGGATTAAGGATGAGGAGTGATCATGAAGAATTGAGAGGAGTGAAGGATTAAGATGAGGAGTGAACGATCGAGAGAAGGAGTGAAGGATTGAGAGGAGGAGTGAAGGATTGAGAGGAGGAGTGAAGGATTAAGATGAGGAGTGATCATGAAGAATTGAGAGGAGTGAAGGATTAAGATGAGGAGTGAAGGATCGAGAGAAGGAGTGAAGGATTGAGAGGAGGAGTGAAGGATTGAGAGGAGGAGTGAAGGATTGAGATGAGGAGTGAAGGATTTGGAGGAGGAGTGAAGGATTAAGATGAGGAGTGAAGGATTAAGATGAGGAGTGAAGGATTGAGAGGTGGAGTGAAGGATTGAGATGAGGAGTGAAGGGTTGAGAGGTGGAGTGAAGGATTTTGATGAGGAGTGAAGGATTGAGAGGAGTGAAGGATTGAGATGAGGAGTGAAGGATTGAGATGAGGAGTGAAGGATTAAGATGAAAAGTGAAGGATTGAGATGAGGAGTGAAGAATTAATTTTTAATGAATTTAATCCTTCAGTGATGAACGACATTCTTATTCCTGATCAACATCATTTGTTGGATGGTGTTCTTGAAGATATTAAAGTACCTTTGCTTTGCGTTTGGGGCAAACATGACAAGGTAAATTGCTTGTACCACACACACGTCGATGAAAGTGTAACTCCTTTCCATTTCAAGATTTGTTAATCTCCCACCCTAACTCTTTCCTGTCCGTAATCGGTCTTTAGTATTTTATTTTGGCTAACTCCAGACGATTTTATTCACCTCTGGGGAAGCCCTCGGACAGGAATGAGTTGAAAGACATGAAATGCAAAAAGTTTTCCATGCACGACTTTCGAGGAACCTTTCTAAAATAAATCCTATGACCGAGATATGAAAAAATATGAAGTTCGTTTTATTGTGTTGAAAATTAGCATGATTAAATTATCGGTACAGCAACAGGAGGAAAATTCCAGGACTTCAAGGACGGCTATTGATTTCCTAAGACTCTCCATTCCTGGAATTTTTTACATCAAAGAAGTAATTAAAAACTCTCCAGGATTTTCAAGGACCATAGGATCAAAGGACCATTTAAAAAATCGCACTGTGTAACACCCCATAGCAACTTGCGATTTTGTTATTTTTGCCGTGTTGCAAGTTGCAAGAAAAGTTGGATGGGTTCTACTTTTTGCTGCAACTTGCAACAAAAATCGCAAGTTGCCGATTCTTTTTTCACGAGTAAATTTGTTGCAAGTTAACATCTTTTACAGTGTTTCCTTTCCTTGCTTTGTTTTTGAAATATTTCGGTTTGGTTAGGCGAATTAAACATGTTGACGTCGTAGATGCATAATGAGCTATCGGAGAAGGTTAGATATCGTTGCTATTATCAAACCAAATTAATTTGAATGAAGCACGTGGGTGAGTATCGCCCACAACACTAAACTTGTAGATCTTCAAGTGATTATTAGATTTGATAATAGCAAAGATATATAACTTTTTCGACAACTCATTATGCACATGCGACGTCAAGATGTTTAATTTGCATATCAAACAAACTGAAATATCTCAAGAACGAAGCAAGGAAACGAAAAACTGCAAAATACGTTATTCTACCATTTTAAGTGTTCTTTCAAATAAGACAAACTTAATTTTCGTTTTTTTTCCACTTTTAAATAAGTTGTTTTGTTGTTTTAATATTTGTTTTTCAGGTACTCCATGTGTCTGGAAGTGATGTTATAAAGGAACGAGTGAAAAATGCAGAAGTTCATCTGGTCGAAAGATGTGGACATGCAATGGTAATAGATCGACCAAGAAAATTTCTCAAGATCCTTGTCCAGTTTCTGGACAAAATAGATACTTGATCATCGGATTTAATTTTAAGAATATAATAAAATCAAGTTTTATGGAAAAATGTTCATTATTTAATGTATAGACATTTTCGATAAACCATTCATTTCATTCATAAATGTATCATCTCATAGAAATTGAGAGCGAATTTAAGAAATTAAGAATTTAAATTTTAGCATTGCAAAATACCTATAACGTAGAAGATCCACGCACTTGGAAAAGTGTGTGTGTGTGTGTTAAATGTAATTCAGCGAGGAATCTTACGAACATCCTACCATCGTGTTGTTATTAGACTATGTGTACTGTGTCGCCTATCCTTTTTATCTTGTACATTGTATTGTTTAGACTTTGTAATTCGTAAAGTGTTTCTATCTGTTTCGGGGTCGTAGTAATTGGCGAGTTTCAGGGTGTTGCGCGCGCGTCATTTTTCAAAGAAACTGGCAAGCTCCACTCAAAGTAAACACACTGTTTAAGATAAACAAAGTATAGATACAGTTTCTGGATATTTAACACTGTTATTCTGCTGTTGTTGGCTCGCTAGCAAGTCTTTGCCATTGCTTACTTTGTAGAGAGCCCGCCAATTCCTTTGCAAAACGATGCGCGCGCAACACCCTGAAACTTGCCTATTGGCATTAGCTATTACGGTTGCCCAGCCTGTTGTCTCAATGTCTGTATTTATGTTTGCAATATGGCAATCATGGCAAAGTTAATAAATAAAATAAAATTCCATCACGGATAATCAGGTTTCAGTTCTCCGTTACCAAAATTCTCGACAGCTTACGCCATCTTTTCACTTTACTCTATCTAAAACACTGCCTGCGTACTCCGGTTTACTCCTGTAGTAACACTGCGCAACACCAGTCCCGGATTTAGGACAGGGCGGACTGGGCGAATAATAGGGACCAGGGCGCCTATATAAACGCCCTGATAGGGACCTTAAGCAAGCGCTGTTTTACGACGGGAACGCTCGACCGGAAGTAGCAAGGGGTCTGGACCCGATGTTTTGATTGTATTTCCTCCGTCGCCGTCGCTTTTTACAACGGGAGTTGATACTTTTTGCCGTCGTAGCAGAAGTGAGGAGGGAGCAATTGGTTTTTTTTACGAAAATTGTGTTTTTAACCCAGGTAAGTTTTAGAAATGCTGTGTTATTTGCCAGAACAAGCCGGTTTTGTACTAATTTGCTCTTAATTAAAATTTGAACAAGGAGAAAGGTCAAGAAATGCAAGCCGTCACGGGACCAACACAAAAGGAGTCGACCAAGTGGGTGTTTACAATATTTACCTTTTAAATATCGTTTGAAACTTAACTTACATGTAAAACATTTTACTAATTTTGATAGTTTCTACCCAAACTATTAATATTTGGGAAAAATATAAACGTTTTGGTATTATTAAGTAAATTTCAACCTTTAAACTTAGGAGTTCGCTGTTTTTATACTACTTGATATACTTCTTCGTTTGGAAAAAAACATTTTTCAAGTCGTTTATACTCCCATTGTGTGTCTTTTCCAGAGCTGTTAAGTTGCCACATTGAAAAACTAAAATCCTAACCAAAATTACAGTGCTAAAATGCAACATGAAAGCCAGAACCTATGGAAGCCCAGGAGGCTCACAACAACTTTTTATTTTTATGGTTTAACTTTTTATTTTGTCGTTTCAACTTTTTATTTTTGCGTTTCAACTTTTCATTTTTATTTTGACGTTTCAACTTTTTATTCTGGCGTTTCAACTTTTGATTTTGTCCGTTTCAACTTTTTATTTCGTCGTTTCAACTTTTTATTTTTGCGTTTCAACTTTTCATTTTTATTTTGACGTTTGAACTTTTTATTTTTGCGTTTCAACTTTTTATTTTGTCCGTTTCAACTTTTTATTTCGTCGTTTCAACTTTTTATTTTAGCGTTTCAACTTTTTATTTTGTCCGTTTCAACTTTTTATTTCGTCGTTTCAACTTTTTATTTTTGCGTTTCAACTTTTTATTTTGTCCGTTTCAACTTTTTATTTCGTCGTTTCAACTTTTTATTTTGTCGTTTCAACTTTTTATTTTTGCGTTTCAACTTTTTATTTTTGCGTTTCAACTTTTCATTTTTATTTTGACGTTTCAACTTTTTATTTTGTCCGTTTCAACTTTTTATTTCGTCGTTTCAACTTTTTATTTTTGCGTTTCAACTTTTTATTTTTGCGTTTCAACTTTTCATTTTTATTTTGACGTTTCAACTTTTTATTTTGTCCGTTTCAACTTTTTATTTCGTCGTTTCAACTTTTTATTTTAGCGTTTCAACTTTTTATTTTGTCCGTTTCAACTTTTTATTTCGTCGTTTCAACTTTTTATTTTTGCGTTTCAACTTTTTATTTTGTCCGTTTCAACTTTTTATTTCGTCGTTTCAACTTTTTATTTTTGCGTTTCAACTTTTCATTTTTATTTTGACGTTTGAACTTTTTATTTTTGCGTTTCAACTTTTTATTTTGTCCGTTTCAACTTTTTATTTCGTCGTTTCAACTTTTTATTTTAGTCCGTTTTAACTTTTTATTTTGTCCGTTTCAACTTTTTATTTCGTCGTTTCAACTTTTTATTTTTGCGTTTCAACTTTTTATTTTGTCCGTTTCAACTTTTTATTTTGTCCGTTTCAACTTTTTATTTCGTCGTTTCAACTTTTTATTTTTGCGTTTCAACTTTTTATTTTTGCGTTTCAACTTTTCATTTTTATTTTGACGTTTCAACTTTTTATTTTGTCCGTTTCAACTTTTTATTTCGTCGTTTCAACTTTTTATTTTTGCGTTTCAACTTTTTATTTTTGCGTTTCAACTTTTCATTTTTATTTTGACGTTTCAACTTTTTATTTTGTCCGTTTCAACTTTTTATTTCGTCGTTTCAACTTTTTATTTTAGCGTTTCAACTTTTTATTTTGTCCGTTTCAACTTTTTATTTTGTCCGTTTCAACTTTTTATTTCGTCGTTTCAACTTTTTATTTTGTCGTTTCAACTTTTTATTTTTGCGTTTCAACTTTTCATTTTTATTTTGACGTTTCAACTTTTTATTTTTGCGTTTCAACTTTTTATTTTTGCGTTTCAACTTTTCATTTTTATTTTGACGTTTCAACTTTTTATTTTTGCGTTTCAACTTTTTATTTTTGCGTTTCAACTTTTCATTTTTATTTTGAGGTTTCAACTTTTTATTTTAGCGTTTCAACTTTTTATTTTGTCTGTTTCAACTTTTTATTTCGTCGTTTCAACTTTTTATTTTTGCGTTTCAACTTTTCATTTTTATTTTGACGTTTGAACTTTTTATTTTTGCGTTTCAACTTTTTATTTTGTCCGTTTCAACTTTTCATTTTTATTTTGACGTTTCAACTTTTTATTTTAGCGTTTCAACTTTTTATTTTGTCCGTTTCAACTTTTTATTTTTGCGTTTCAACTTTTTATTTTGTCCGTTTCAACTTTTTATTTCGTCGTTTCAACTTTTTATTTTTGCGTTTCAACTTTTCATTTTTATTTTGACGTTTCAACTTTTTATTTTTGCGTTTCAACTTTTTATTTTTGCGTTTCAACTTTTCATTTTTATTTTGACGTTTCAACTTTTTATTTTTGCGTTTCAACTTTTTATTTTTGCGTTTCAACTTTTCATTTTTATTTTGAGGTTTCAACTTTTTATTTTAGCGTTTCAACTTTTTATTTTGTCTGTTTCAACTTTTTATTTCGTCGTTTCAACTTTTTATTTTTGCGTTTCAACTTTTTATTTTTGCGTTTCAACTTTTTATTTTTGCGTTTCAACTTTTCATTTTTATTTTGACGTTTCAACTTTTTATTTTTGCGTTTCAACTTTTTATTTTTGCGTTTCAACTTTTCATTTTTATTTTGACGTTTCAACTTTTTATTTTTGCGTTTCAACTTTTTATTTTTGCGTTTCAACTTTTCATTTTTATTTTGAGGTTTCAACTTTTTATTTTAGCGTTTCAACTTTTTATTTTGTCTGTTTCAACTTTTTATTTCGTCGTTTCAACTTTTTATTTTTGCGTTTCAACTTTTCATTTTTATTTTGACGTTTGAACTTTTTATTTTTGCGTTTCAACTTTTTATTTTGTCCGTTTCAACTTTTCATTTTTATTTTGACGTTTCAACTTTTTATTTTAGCGTTTCAACTTTTTATTTTGTCCGTTTCAACTTTTTATTTTTGCGTTTCAACTTTTTATTTTGTCCGTTTCAACTTTTTATTTCGTCGTTTCAACTTTTTATTTTTGCGTTTCAACTTTTCATTTTTATTTTGACGTTTGAACTTTTTATTTTTGCGTTTCAACTTTTTATTTTGTCCGTTTCAACTTTTTATTTCGTCGTTTCAACTTTTTATTTTAGCGTTTCAACTTTTTATTTTGTCCGTTTCAACTTTTTATTTCGTCGTTTCAACTTTTTATTTTTGCGTTTCAACTTTTTATTTTGTCCGTTTCAACTTTTTATTTCGTCGTTTCAACTTTTTATTTTGTCGTTTCAACTTTTTATTTTTGCGTTTCAACTTTTTATTTTTGCGTTTCAACTTTTCATTTTTATTTTGACGTTTCAACTTTTTATTTTGTCCGTTTCAACTTTTTATTTCGTCGTTTCAACTTTTTATTTTTGCGTTTCAACTTTTTATTTTTGCGTTTCAACTTTTCATTTTTATTTTGACGTTTCAACTTTTTATTTTGTCCGTTTCAACTTTTTATTTCGTCGTTTCAACTTTTTATTTTAGCGTTTCAACCTTTTATTTTGTCCGTTTCAACTTTTTATTTCGTCGTTTCAACTTTTTATTTTTGCGTTTCAACTTTTTATTTTGTCCGTTTCAACTTTTTATTTCGTCGTTTCAACTTTTTATTTTGTCGTTTCAACTTTTTATTTTTGCGTTTCAACTTTTCATTTTTATTTTGACGTTTCAACTTTTTATTTTTGCGTTTCAACTTTTTATTTTTGCGTTTCAACTTTTCATTTTTATTTTGACGTTTCAACTTTTTATTTTTGCGTTTCAACTTTTTATTTTTGCGTTTCAACTTTTCATTTTTATTTTGAGGTTTCAACTTTTTATTTTAGCGTTTCAACTTTTTATTTTGTCTGTTTCAACTTTTTATTTCGTCGTTTCAACTTTTTATTTTTGCGTTTCAACTTTTCATTTTTATTTTGACGTTTGAACTTTTTATTTTTGCGTTTCAACTTTTTATTTTGTCCGTTTCAACTTTTCATTTTTATTTTGACGTTTCAACTTTTTATTTTAGCGTTTCAACTTTTTATTTTGTCCGTTTCAACTTTTTATTTTTGCGTTTCAACTTTTCATTTTTATTTTGACGTTTCAACTTTTTATTTTGGCGTTTCAACTTTTTATTTTGTCCGTTTCAACTTTTTATTTCGTCGTTTCAACTTTTTATTTTGTCGTTTCAACTTTTCATTTTTATTTTGACGTTTCAACTTTTTATTTTTGCGTTTCAACTTTTTATTTTTGCGTTTCAACTTTTCATTTTTATTTTGACGTTTCAACTTTTTATTTTGTCGTTTCAACTTTTTATTTTGTCCGTTTCAACTTTTTATTTCGTCGTTTCAACTTTTTATTTTGTCGTTTCAACTTTTTATTTTTGCGTTTCAACTTTTCATTTTTATTTTGACGTTTCAACTTTTTATTTTTGCGTTTCAACTTTTTATTTTTGCGTTTCAACTTTTTATTTTGTCGTTTCAACTTTTTATTTTTGCGTTTCAACTTTTCATTTTTATTTTGACGTTTCAACTTTTTATTTTTGCGTTTTAACTTTTTATTTTGTGGTTTGAACTTTTTATTTTGTCGTTTCGACTTTTTATTTTGACGTTTCAGGTTTTAATTTTTATTTTGTCGTTTGAACTTTTTATTTTTAACTCTGAACTTTTCATTTTTAACTTTCAACTTTTGTATTTTATTAAAAATGAAAAGTGAAAAGTTAAAAACACAAAAGTGAAAAGTTGAAACGCAAAAAATGTTTCGGTGAGCGTAGACCATGATGCTTTGCGAGGCAAACCAATATGGCGGACCTATCAGAAGATGTATATGAAGGCATGTTTATTCAGTAAAACTATGGCAAAGAAATATATTTTTGTGGAGTAAAAAGTCAAAAAATTCAGATTGTTGTCCGAATTATAATACGTTATAGACATGTATGAACGAATCAAAGAATGATGGGGAAGATGAAATCGAACACGATGATTGTACGATACCTTGAGACAGAGTTTGCTTGTGGCTTTTCATGTCGCATCATGGCATATTTTTATATTTTGTTTAAAGAGACAAATATGTTGTTTACTAGGTATTTTAATTCAAACGTTTAAATCTTTCTGTTTTTAAACAATGAAGCAAAAATGATAATTCCCTTTGTAAGATTTACAGTAGCCTTAGACTGAGACCCACAGTGGAAGTTTGGGAGAACGAGAAATTGCAGTGGGAACACGAGCCCGAAGGGCGAGTGTTTCCACGCTATTTCGAGTTCACCCAAACTTCCAAAAGTGTCGTTTCTATAAGTGTATGGGAATACGGAAAAAATGTTTTCTATTTCCTTTATAAAAACCTGTCGAAAATAGGTATAGAACGTAAAAATAATCACTGCATTAAAGCGTAAATTCTCCTTACTCTTCATAATGGCGTATCCTACACCGTAACGATGGCGTATTGAATGGCGTGGATCTTGCCGTGTTTCCATAAAATTATAGAAACACGGCTTTCAACCAATCGCCGCGCTTGTTTTCAAATGTTATTTTATTATGGATACTATAAGAACACAAAGTTTAAGCACATTCTATTGTTTACTTCTTAGAGATATTCCTTATTTTACGATTTTCATTTCGCTGGTTTGGAGTATTAAAATGATGTCATCAGCCATATAATTTGCATATTTCAAAAAGGTGAATATCTCTTGAACGAGATGATATATTGTCAATCCACAAACGCCGTTCATCCTCATTACTCGGGCTACTGTGGTAGGCCGAGTCTAGGTTTAGGCGGGGGTTGTTTGTTGTTTGTTTGGGGTTTGTTTGGTTTGTTTTTTTTGGGGGGGGGGGGGGGGGGGGGTGTGTTCCACAAAATGCCAAAATTGCGCAATACTTCCCATATATGGAGGCGAGACGTCGATCACTTCGAAACTGAACGGCAATCATGTTCCTTTTTGTGGTTGTGTCAAGCACATCACTAATCAACCATATAAGCAATTTACTGGGAAAACCTACCAACACTTTGGCCAAAGGCGAAGCTGGTTTAAAAGAAAGAACTCGCAAAATCGAGCAAGGATTGCCATGGAACATCAACAGCGTATAAAAGCATAAGAAAGATGCCTCGTTGGAAGCGATTTCGAAACCGGAGTTGTTGTGTCATTGAATCACAGTGAAACGTTTATTTAAGACTTCCAAATATGCAAACTATCGATATTAACAAACACAAAGAAGGTTAGGGATGGACCATTAGAAATCAAGGGAGGGGGGGTGACAATTACCAAAAAAAAATTCACTCAAGGAAAATGATAAAGAAAAAAAAATCGTGCAAACGATCAACAACAACAAAAAAATTCGTGCAAGCAAAGTGCACCATGTAATTTATCATATGATAAAAAGGAAAAGCTCACTGATTAAACAGTCAAATATACTATTTAGAAACTTCAGGTAGTTTCAAACACTACAAACTATCTATTATTCATTGTTATATAAAATTTCCTTATTTCATTTATATTAATTATCTCAACTAAAAAATAAAAATTGTGAAATAAAAATTAAGGAGGATGCAAAATAAATTCGAAATAGCGAAACTTGAATTCAGAGTTTGTGCAACCAGGAGCGTAGGAAGCCGGGGGGCCGGGGGACTGCCCCCCCCCCCCCCCAATATTTTATAGGGTGGCCTGGAATAGCTTTCAGTCCCCCCAAAAATAATTGATTTATTATTAATTTCGGCCAATTAATAATAATAATCCTGACTGACTGACGGATAGCATAGACTCACAAATCATAATGAAAGAATTAATGAAAGAACCTAATGAAAGAGGTAGAGAAGACTCTGAAAATGCCATTTCCGACGATCTAGAGACTCCAAATTTTCAAAATTTTTACACTCGGTGCCAACCATGGTGGCGCCTCGTGGGAGTTGGCCCCCCTAAGTTTATCACGCTTCCTATGCCCCTGTGTGCAACTTTTTATTGAGTGGTTCAATTTTATAAATCCTCCAAACCCTCCAGAGGAACACTTTTGAACACTGATATTTATCATCGTCGTTTTTTTAATAGCGTGCAAGCCGCTATTCACCACTTTAATATGATCACTAGTTATACTTGTATTTGTAGGCCACATCTCGCTGTTTTTATAAAGTGCCACGTGGTCAGTTTTGGACTGGCATCCTTTCACGTATCGCTTAAATAACCCTATAAAAAAAAATTTCTGCAGAGCTTGCACACTGAAAAAAAAATATCCTGCAGGGAATTTGAGCTGAAAAAAATATTCATGCACACACATTTTTCAAACCCCCCTCCCTTGATTTCTAATGGTCCACCCCTTAGTTCATGAAGACAGAATGGACGATCGAGTTGCAAAAGCCATGAGAATACACATGCTATGTTTACATCAAGTTGACCTGAAGAGGTACAAGAAACAAACGCCACAGTACATCAAAAAATGTATATCATATTTACTGAGTAATAACAACTACAAAACACCAGTAATAATCACTGAATAATGCAAAATATGAACATGTTGAACTGTTTGTATGTCTAGATTTCATGTAGGTGTCGTATTACATTTGACAGTGATTTGGAAACATGTGTTTCAAAACATGTTTAAATATTTTCTGTTTGCTCCAAATAAGCAAATTTTATATCAAAATGATCGCTTGAATGTCCTGAATCCAGCACTGTATGTTTTGTTACTGAAAGTATTTAGATCGCCGTTGTTATTTGGGAAAACGGACTTGTTTACATGCATCATACATCAGCCAACTCTTTATGCACCCTGTCCTTATGAACTTGTTTTCATGTGGAAAATTCAAGATAATTTTTACTATGAGGTGATAAGGGCTATTTGATATGCACCTTAAAGAATTTTAAAATGTTTGCCATTTTGGAGTAAGGTCTATTGTTGTAATTTTAAATTTTACAGAACTACATTACATTTAAACAAATGTTTGTGTACACTGGTTCCATGCATGGGCTATGGCATGCCCAATCTCATTCCTGGGGCCCACATTCCCCGCCCAGGGGGCAGGGGGCTCTGGGATAATCCATTCATGCCATCACAGGATTCTTGTTATCCAGAAGAAGAGTACTCATGTTCATCAGCCAATGAAATATCGATGTGAAACTGATTGTCCCAGAGTCTCTTGTTTCCTGGGTGGGGTGTGGGCTCTGGGAGCGGGATTGTGGCATGCCAAGGTTCAGCAGGTTGCTGCAATCACTCAGTAGCCCGAGTGTATGCCTAAGCAGGCATCTTGCTTTAAATGTACTTTATGATAAGATAAAAAAAAGACTAACGATTTTTTCATGATAGTGCCACTTTACGCTATGAATATTCATAGGCACAATGAAGGAGTTGAACCTGATGAAGTAATAGAAGCTGTGACAGTAGGTAAAACTTAAAAGTGTATCTAACTGTCTGTGCTGCTCAATATATTTTAATAAAGGTTTTTGATAGAGAGGTATTGTAAAAGTCAGATGTAAGACATGAATAACTGCATACTGGTTAACTATCAGTCTATTAGGCCAAAAAAATAAATTTAGTGCCTAGGAATAACAAAAAAATTCTTTCCAACACCAAATGTCAATTACACTAGCACATCTATTATTAAAGCTAATTTTGAGCACATTACTATCCCAAGATGCAAATCATGCTACAACTCGGGCCCATGCTCTTTAAAAATTCAATAAAAAGATTAGGGTTGGCATTTTGCTGGCAAAAGACTAGGTAGGGTTGGGAAACCAGAAACCCAGGTATTTCTTTTTGGCCTTACTAGGTTATTTATCCCATTGTACATGCAGGACTGGAATTGTTCATTTTGGCACCCCAGACTTGCTGATGAGTGTTTTACAGTACATGTGGCAAGTACCTGCAAAATTATGTATGTACAGTATGTAATATACCAACAAGTTTGAGTGTTTCATTAGGGGATCCCGGGGATCTTTCGTGTTCAAATGACGTCAAACGAACCTTTCTAAGAGTACATATGCACGCAGCTTTACGTTTCATTTGTTATATATATATATATATATATATATATATATATATATATATATATATATATATATATATATGAATATTCACAGCTTTTAAACGTCTTTTTAAAGTGGACAAGCTGAAGGTTAGGTAGATAACATATTTGTTTCTTTAGACAAAATATAAAAATATGCCATGATGCGACATGAAAAGCCAATATTAGTATTTACTTAACTGACCTCCAACAACAAGCAAAGTCTGTCTCAAGGTATCGTAGAATCATCGTGTTCGATTTCATCTTCCCCACCATTTCTTTAATTCGTTCATACATGTCTATAACGTATTATAATTCGGACAACAATCTGACTTTTTACTCCACAAAAATATATTTCTTTGCCATAGTTTTACTGAATAAACATGCCTTCATATACATCTTCTGATAGGTCCGCCATATTGGTTTGCCTCGCAAAGCATCATGGTCTACGCTCACCGAAACATTTTTTGCGTTTCAACTTTTCACTTTTGTGTTTTTAACTTTTCACTTTTCATTTTTAATAAAATACAAAAAGTTGAAAGTTAAAAATGAAAAGTTCAGAGTTAAAAATAAAAAGTTCAAACGACAAAATAAAAATTAAAACCTGAAACGTCAAAATAAAAAGTCGAAACGACAAAATAAAAAGTTCAAACCACAAAATAAAAAGTTAAAACGCAAAAATAAAAAGTTGAAACGTCAAAATAAAAATGAAAAGTTGAAACGCAAAAATAAAAAGTTGAAACGCAAAAATAAAAAGTTGAAACGACAAAATAAAAAGTTGAAACGGCAAAATAAAAATAAAAAGTTGAAACGACGAAATAAAAAGTTGAAACGCAAAAATAAAAAGTTGAAACGACGAAATAAAAAGTTGAAACGGCAAAATAAAAATAAAAAGTTGAAACGACGAAATAAAAAGTTGAAACGAACAAAATAAAAAGTTGAAACGCTAAAATAAAAAGTTGAAACCTCAAAATAAAAATGAAAAGTTGAAACGCAAAAATAAAAAGTTGAAACGGACAAAATAAAAAGTTGAAACGCAAAAATAAAAAGTTCAAACGTCAAAATAAAAATGAAAAGTTGAAACGCAAAAATAAAAAGTTGAAACGACGAAATAAAAAGTTGAAACGGCAAAATAAAAATAAAAAGTTGAAACGACGAAATAAAAAGTTGAACGGACAAAATAAAAAGTTGAAACGCTAAAATAAAAAGTTGAAACCTCAAAATAAAAATGAAAAGTTGAAACGCAAAAATAAAAAGTTGAAACGGACAAAATAAAAAGTTGAAACGCAAAAATAAAAAGTTCAAACGTCAAAATAAAAATGAAAAGTTGAAACGCAAAAATATAAAGTTGAAAGGACGAAATAAAAAGTTGAAACGGACAAAATAAAAAGTTGAAACGCTAAAATAAAAAGTTGAAACGTTAAAATAAAAATGAAAAGTTGAAACGCAAAAATAAAAAGTTGAAACGGCAAAATAAAAAGTTGAAACGCAAAAATAAAAAGTTGAAACGTCAAAATAAAAATGAAAAGTTGAAACGCAAAAATAAAAAGTTGAAACGACAAAATAAAAAGTTAAACCATAAAAATAAAAAGTTGTTGTGAGCCTCCTGGGCTTCCATAAGAACCAGACAACTAAAGCCCTTGTCAAACGAGCATGAGAGTCGTGCACTCAACTCTCATCTACTTTGAGCTGGCTCAAAGTACATGAGAAAAAAAAACGATAAATGAAAACATTTATGTTTTAGTTAAATAGTATTAAACAACATATTATTACATCTGTTGTATACATATAATATTAAAATTTACTTGACGTACCGTCAGTTTATAATTTAAGTAATACATATATACAGCTTCTTCTATATTTGAAGACCTTTGAACATATGATTTGAATTCATATATATTAGCATTTTATATATTTAATAATTAAGCAAACCTTTATCATTTTAGAGCTAATAAAGGAACTGCAATGGTCTGGACAGATCTGCACGATGAAATGCTCTGCCGAGAGATCATTGGAGTGGAGGTGTTTACAGGGACCAAGAAGGGGACCATCAACCGGAGTGCAAAATGGGGCAAGGTTGTGGAAAATTTAATGAATGTGGAGGCGTTGCATTTCAAAGTTGACAATCGGGCAGTACGGGACAGGTATAACCTACTATCGACCAACATCAGAAGAAAATTGAAGAAGGAGGTGAAAGAGAGCGGGATTGCAGTGGAGATGAGTGACGTAGAAAAGGCGATCGAGGAGATAATAGAAAAGGAAGATGCAGCGGAAGAACTTAGGCAGGAGGGAAAAATGAAGAGGACAGTGAGTGAGGCAAACAGATTGAGTGCAGAAGAAGTAAGGAAGAAAGCGATGGAAAGTCTTGGAGAAACACAGAAGAGGAAGAATGGAGAAAGTAGTAAAGCAGCAAAGAAGACAAGGAGTAATGGAACGGATACAGTCAACTATTTGAAGGAGAAACAGGAGAAGATGTTGGAAATGGAAAAGAAAAAGCTAGAAATGGAGGAAAGAAAACTTGATATGGCAAACCAGAGGCACGAAGAACTTATGACAACATTGCAACAGCAACAACAGCAGCAAATGGAAAATTTCCAGGTAATGATGCTCCGACAACAGCAACAGATGCAAGTGCAGCAGGCCCAACAAAATGAGTTAATGCTCAAATTTTTTGGTTTGATAAATAATAAATAAATAATGTTATTACGTACTGTAAATCCTCTATTAAGCCTTCCAAAGAATTTCAAAAGAAACACATTGTTTAATTAGTATCTGTATGTGTATATATATGTGTGTATCTGTATATATATATATATATATATATATATATATATAAATAAATAAATTAGACTATATGATCTAATATAGAGAAATTAGATCATAGTCCTAAAATAATTGCTAAAATACATGGTGATTTTGATGCATGTATGTGTACATCAGAGAAAGAGGCTTAATAGAGGATTTACTGTAATTTATAATAACTGTAAACAATTCAAAAAAATTTCACAAACATTAACACTCTATATGTTTTTGACATCAAATGTTCCAAAAATGACATGTTATTTATAAAATTGTTATTTGACAAATGTTTCTATTTAATTTAATATAATTATTTAATTATTTACACAATTGTACAGAATTATATAATAATTGAAATTATATATATAGATACAGTATTAGACTTCAAAATTTCATAAGTACATCATGTACACATGTTTGTAAGATCAATCTTAAATTATTTTTTAATAAATTATTATATATTTATAACATTGTAAAAATCAATTCTTAAATTATTACATAATAAATTATGTAATCGTACAAAATTAGGAATTCAACAAGCAACAAGTGCTCAGTGGGCAAAACAACAGTGAAATGGCTATTTGGCACAGGAGCCCAGGCTCAAGCTTGTATTCATCCTACTGTGTGAGTTAACTGCAATACATGACTATACACTCTTTAGTAAGTCAGTTTAATGGTCACAACATATATTTAATAAAACATAAATACCATATATTGAACAAACTTGACCCTGGGCTCCTGTGGTGCCAATTTGATGATTATCAGTCATTTATTACATTATTTGTCAACTAATTGAAATATTCCTGCAAGGTTGGTGGCTCCAAGTTAAAATAAAGGGATGTTTGGTTCTTGTATAGACATGTCAGGGCATTTCGTAAAATAGCACAAACAATATACATCTTGCCAACAGCTGACAGACCAATCTTTAAATTCTTCTTGAAATCTATAAATTTGAAATAATTCACGATATCACCAAACAGCCATTCCACTGATGTTCTGACAGCACTCATTGACCTGTTGAACTCCTGCATTTGTGGTGTCATGACAGCATTTCTGAAAGGTGCCTGCAAATGCACCCGAAGTGGGTATGCAGGATCCCCATAGATGCATAGTGGCTGGTTTGTTGTGGAGTATGCATATTGCTGTAGGCTGTCAAGTAGCCTGGACTCCACCAGCATAGCCGCATCATGTCGTTTTCCTTCTACAAAAATATTGAAAAATGACAATTGACTTGCATTAGGTCGGATGGAAAGGGCCATCCTTGCCTGGGAATGACATTAGATCGGTGTAATGATTAATAGTTAAATTAGCACAAAGTGCACAACTTTTAATATGTGTATATTATATATGTTGGTACTGAGCAAATATACATTCATACCATTTAGGTAAAAATTAATGGTATTAATTAGTGATATTAATTAAATAAACATATATAGTTCCCTACCTACAGGACCATAAAAATTAGCAATTAATCCATTTGGAATTGTGACAGATTGGAATTTTAATGCATGGACCCTCTTGTGACCATTATAAACTTGTCTTTGATTCTGGTTTGGGCGAGATATTGGCCGGACAGTACCATCGACAAAACCAAAACAATTATTCAATGCAGCACCTTTCGCGTGTATGGCTTCCGCATAACTCTCCAGACATGCGGGGTTTAATATGGTGTTGTTCCACTGTGTTACTCTGTAGCCATGGTTTTCAAATATCAAGTCTACCACTTTTGTAGATATCATGCACATCTCAGGTACAGGTCTGCCAAATCTGGGAATCAGATCGCCGTATCGACAGGGGTAAGCTAGTCGTCTTAGCAGCATACATAAACCCTCCATCCCATCACATTTGCTTCGTTGATCACACTTGAGAACTTGAGGAATCCGTAGAACTTCTGCCAACTGAGGCAAATCACTTTTCTCGAAACGAAATTCAGCCTTGCACTCGGCTTCATCCATGTTTGCCAGCTCAAACCTTTCATAATTTCCGTAAGGAAACACCGGATTTTTCGACGTGTTTAGGTCGTAGAGCAAAACAAACTCGTCTTCATCGATTAAACCATCGCCATAGGCATCAAATAACATCATTCTAGCATCTCTGAATGATGCCATTTATATATATATATATATATATATATATATATATATATATATACATGTAGCAGGTACTGAAGCTGAAAGCCAAGAAAACAATATACTTATAAATTATTATAAAGGCCTGGCCGAACGCTTTCAACGTTTCATTCAACATCGTTCAACATTGTTGAATTCAACATGTTGCCGGAAAGCGTTTGGCCACCCCTGTTGAATGATGTTGAGCGTTTTTGAATGGTGTTGAATGCGGATGTTGAACGAAATTTGAACATGTTCAAATTTTCGTTCAACACGCTTTCAACATTTCTATTGTTCTCAAAATGTTGAAAGGTGTTGAACGCATTTGGCCACATTTCATTCAACTTTGTTGGACAGACATGCGCCATGCCGGATATTGTCGATTCCAGCTTTTGTGGTATGTTGAACGATGTTGAATTCATTTGGCCACTTGTGCTTTCAACATTATTCAACATCGTTCAACAATGTTGAATGATGTTGAATGCGATGTTGAAAGCGTTTGGCCAGGCCTTTAAGTAATAGACCTTTCCACATGAAGTAAATGGATCATGTCATCTTTCTTTTTGACATTGACTCATGTCAAAAGTTTCAAAGTATTGCGAAAGCCAATCAAATCTCTCAACGCCTTATTTACGCACTCGTGTGACAGTGAGTAGCTCAGCCAATCACAATGCAGGATTTGTTTAATGGGGCTAGCATATTTAACCGGGCTCACGCGATTGATTAGGATCTTATACTGTGGTTGAAACTCGCATAAACTAAATTTACAAAGAAGAATTGGTTTAGTTTTGGTGGAAACGAATCTTAACATTAATTTAATTCTCCTTTTACGACCGAGGAAAGAATTTCGTGACACGAGTCATCCCGACTCGTGTAAACAGTTCATAAATTAGTAAAAATACATTAACGGCGTGATATATATATATATATATATATATATATATATATATATATATATATATATATATATATATATGAGTATAGGTTATCACATGAGGGGCGAGGTGCTATCAGTTTTATCGCTTGAGGGACGATATTGTCATTGTCACGAGTGAGCGCAGCGAACGAGGGCAATTATGATATCCTCGTGAAAACGACGAAATTCAATTTCTGAAACTAACTAAAACTAATATTACTGAGTCACGAATGTGATAACCTGTTTATCACATACTTGTGCCTTTATCATGTTTGACGGCTCCCAGGAAAGCGAGATATGGCGGGACAGATCGGAACAGCGGGACATATATCGTTTTTATCGCCCGCTGTTATCACCTTGATAAAGGCACAAGTATGTGATATATATATATATATATATATATATATATATTATTTAAACAATATTTGGTTAAAGACAATTGCCCCAAAAGCGGTAAACTTATCGAGGGAGCGTTTGCCATTACATTGATAATTATTAAATATATTTATGTGTGGGCGTGTTCATAGAAGTGACAGATTGCTCATAAGCAATTTATCATCCATAGTACATAAAGTATAGTTATACCAGTTGGTGAAAATGCTCATTCGTTTTACAAAAACGCTACCAGTTTGAGAACTCTATCACCTTACACAGCGACTTGGGAATATTTAAAGAAATGTACAGACAGTACAGCGACTTAAGGTGAGATTTTATTTTTTACACTAATGTATTATAACCGCTGCAAAGCTAAATAAAGAAAAGGGTTGTTTACATAGGGCTAGTTCGTATTACGAAATTCTTTCCTTGGCCATCAGAGGAGATTTGAATTGATTACATCTATAAACTAAACTAATTCTTTCTTACAAATGTATAGTTTATCAGTTTGAAAAGCACAACACGATCCTAGGTCCCGTACACGCCTGAAAGTTTCCGTCAACACAATTTGTATATCATGAAATTTGTACAATATTTTCAGTACAATAATATATTTGATGCATTATTCTTTAAATATCGTTAGAAGTTTATTTGTGAGGGTATAAAACGACATAATTTATAGCAAAACTAACGTTACTGAACTGAATAACACTCAATGAGTTTTTTTAAGTTTATGTATACAAGTTTTTTTGTAATTTTTGAAAGTGCGCATTGATGAACTTTTTGGCACACTGTGCAAGAGCCTAATTTTGTGATGTAAAAATGACAGTTTACATGAATTGTCTTTATTTTTCCGGGACGAGTTAATAATAAATGTGTATGTATCTATAACATATACTACTATAGTATTATATTGGCCCAATGTCGTAACGTCAGCGTTTACAAAAATATACCTCTTTATACCGTCCATACAAAAACATGTAAACGACATTTTCGAAAATATCCACCTTGGAAAGTGTTATTGTTTGCGTGCAGACAGAAGATTTAAATATATATATATATATATATATATATATATATATATATATATATATATATATATATTTGGTTCACGAAATGTTAGAGAGTGCTCAATACCATATAGATAGAGCAAATACAAAGCATGAAGTATAGTTACCTTAAAGTCTTCGCTACCAGAGGTTTCACCCTAAACGGGATCATCGATATATATATATATATATATATATATATATATATATATATATATATATATATATATATATATATATATAAGTCTATACACATGTATAGATCCGACACGCTTATGATTTTTCTTTGTGTTGTCCTCCTGAATTATTAATGAATTTTAGAAATATAATATATATATATATATATATATATATATATATATATATATATATATATATATATATATAGTTAAAAGCTTCTAGGACAGCGTCGGCCACGGTTGAAATCCAAATATTACCAGGGTTAAGTCTCGTTGGCCTGAAAAACAGAGAAAAATCTTCTCGACGTTTCGAGCGAAGGCCCTTCGCTCGAAACGTCGAGAACATTTTTCTCTGTTTTTCAGGCCAACGAGACTTAACCCTGGTAATATTTTATATATATATATATATATATATATATATATATATATATATATATATATATATATTGTTCTCTCATTTCCGTTTTCCGATTTTAATATTATTTTTCATATAATATTCAGCAATAAAAGGCGTTTTGTTTTGCCAGCTGAATTTTCTATTAATTTAGCTCATTCCGTAAACAGCTATTTCGGAACCATGGTCATAATTATCATGTAAAGATTAAAAATTTACAAATGCTGTATATAAATCACAATGAGACTATACTAATTTTAATCAGCATTTGGCTTTCTTATAATATTTCAAGTAATTAAAATAGGTATTTTTTAATTTAAAACCGAAAAGAGATCTAGGCCAACTAGTGCATGGGGAGTTATTTTTTAATAAGTGAAATGAAAGTAGCGTGCTGCGTAGGCAGTGTTGAAATACAAATTGAAATATACCGTAGAATCCCTTTCGGTTTTATCCGCTGTTGGGGGCCGCTACTTTCGGGTGGCCGCTACTTACGGGGGGCCGCTACTTTCGGGTGGTAAAATACGTTAACATACTGTGGGAATATTCTTCTTTGTTCTTTCCTATTTACCACATTTAATATGCTTTAGTTTTACTTATGCCATTTCAACTCTGAATGTTATACACTTTGGTACGTTGATAGTTGAAACTTAACACTTTCGAGTTAATCAAGCGATGACTTGGGGGCCGCTACTTTCGGGGGGCCGCTACTTTTGGGGGGCCCGCTACTTTCGGGATTCTACGGTATATATAGTAAGGTTTGAGTACTGCCAAAGATATTGAAGTAATAGTTCAAATACGAGAAGGAGGACTTTACCAGGATTTCAAAGTCTCAGTGCTTTTTGAAAAGGCGAGCCTTTTTAATGCACGAGGGCCATGTAATCCCGGTAAAAATCCAACATCGAGTATTACAACTGACTTCTCAAACACAAAACTCCGAAGAAGCCTCTGAAACGTAATATAATTTGCCTTATTTCAAAGTCCAAAGACTTTGAAAACGTATTTTGCATTATTTCAAAGTATACTAGTACTTTTCCTCCGATTTCAAAGCACTGATTAAACATTAATTTCTTTTGTTTTTGGTTCATGAATTATTAATGAGTTTGGGAACATGGTTTCCAACGTTTCGAGCGAAGGCCTTCGTCAGAGAGAAACACGTTTTCCCTTCTTCGTCAGAGAGAAACACGTTTTCCCTTCTTCGTCAGAGAGAAACACGTTTTCCCTTCTTCGTCAGAGAGAAACACGTTTTCCCTTCTTCGTCAGAGAGAAACACGTTTTCCCTTCTTCGTCAGAGAGAAACACGTTTTCCCTTCTTCGTCAGAGAGAAACACGTTTTCCCTTCTTCGTCAGAGAGAAACATGTTTTCCCTTCTTCGTCAGAGAGAAACACGTTTTCCCTTCTTCGTCAGAGAGAAACACGTTTTCCCTTCTTCGTCAGAGAAAAACACGTTTTCTCTTCTTCGTCAGAGAGAAACACGTTTTCCCTTCTTCGTCAGAGAAAAACACGTTTTCCTTCTTCGTCAGAGAAAAACACGTTTTCCTCTGACAAAGGGCCTTCGCTCGAAACGTTAGAAGCTACGTTCAATATTTTCGGCGGTATACTCAAACCTTACGATATTTCGATTTGTATTTTTTAATGATTTTTTTCATTATGGAACAAGTTTATCTTTTTACTCTAACTGCATGACGCCAGATTATTTTAATCGTCAACGGGAGACGTCTGGGCGAGAGGGTAAAAAAGATAATTATTTCAAAGTCGCATAACATACGCTTCAAACCTTCAGCACAGTCATTAAATTAGAAATATTACACATACTGTACATTGCGTTTTCCCTGCAACTATATCAGTGAGTCGTGTACAGTATTTAGACTGAATATCCATGTGATATATAGATAAAGAATATGGAAGACGCTATATACGCAATATTCAAGAATATGGAACACGCTCATTAACGAACTTACCAATATTAATTTCAATGCACTAGAACTGGCATTACTGCTCTTGTGAATACCTATAACCCTGACGATCCACGTTCTTTCAAAACTATATGTCCAAATTGTAATAATTCTCGCAGTCTAACCCGCAGCATTACTTGCTGTTTTTAGTATTTATTTCTATATTGTATGTATGTTGTATATTGTGTAAGTTTTATTAGAATATTTGACTTCAACTTTTATATTTTTGGGCCCGCAGTAATTGGCCTTCACGCTGTTGCGGTGACCCTGCCATAGGTATACATGTGTTTAGTCAAGTCTATGGCGAAGCTTATAAAATAAATAAAATAAAATAAAATAAAATAAAATAAAATAAAACAATATACAATCTAGATAAATAATACTTAAGAAATTCTTCAATACTGTAAACGAACTATAAGGTTGGTTGTTTAATTGAATGACTTGTTAACCCAATAGTCATTATAAAAATTTATATAAAGATGTGTATAAAATGTCCTTTTGTAGTGCTCTGCAGCCGCTGCCGTGGAAACAAAATTATTTTGGTATGTTTGACAGCCGGCCAAGTGTAGAAAAAAGATTTTCCACAGACGGCAGCTACTGACAAATGTACAAAAAAAGATATTTTAACAATTTTAAGAAGCACGGGTGGCGTGTGATGTTAGGGCGCTGCCTCTCACCACTGTAGTTTAGCCCAGTTGGACAGGGTTAGTACTTGGTTAGGTGACCGTATGGGAATAGTCCCGTTCTCGAACTTGAATGTCATGTGAGTAGAGTTTAGTTGGTCTCTCCTGTGCTTCGAGGGTTTTTCGCAGGGTTCTGCGGTTTTCCTCCCTCCATAAAATCAACCCTTAGGTCTTAGATTATGTCGTGCACTTTAATCATGAGCCTCTGGCTCGGATGATTGGGCGACCACATCCTGTGTTTAACGACGTTAAATAAATCATTACTCAATAGCAGCTGGTCCGCCGAACCTACAAAAAGTTTTGGTAGGTTTGATAACCACTTCATAACTTACGAAAATTTTTTGTATATATGTTGCCTATTTTATGTGTTTTTTTCATGTCATTTCAGAGCCGTTTCAGTAATCGTGCTTGTACTACTAATCTCTCAAGTATTTGTTTTGGCTCAGACTGGTCAGTACTTATTGAATGTACAAGAAAACAGAGAACTTGCAGTTGATAATTTGGGTAATATTATAAATGGTGCAACAATGACGGAATGTCTACAGCATTGTCTCTCAGATTGTCGGTGCATGTCTTTTGGTATTTGTGATGGTAATAAATGTTACCTCAAGCCGACTAACAGTGAGTTATCACCATCGAAACTAAATCCATCTCATCGCTGCCGCTTCTTCGAATTCAAAGAGGTACGGTATACAAAAAGAATGTCCTGGGCCACACCCTTACGAAAAAAATACTATAGGATAGCAATCAGCGCTACAGGATATTATTGCGTTTCCTACGTGAATTAAGCAACGAATTGTTGCAACATTGTTGCGTTGCAAGTTGAATAGCGTTGTTGCACGTATTACCACCTACACAGGTAAAAATCTCACAGCTTGTCAACAGGATGTGTTCGCAAGGCTCCCTGGGAACAAGCTGTAACAATGCTGTTCATTCAAGAAGCTGCTACAACCTTGTTAGCATCAATCTGTTAAGAACTTGTTGAGTGCAGAGCAGTAACAGGTTGTTGGAACAACTTGTCATCAGTCTTTTGGAGTCGTTAGCCTTGTTACAAGTTGTCAACAACCTGTTACAGACATGTTAACAGACTGGGACAGCCAGTGTGAACACATGACAGTGACAGCCTGTTGAACAGCCTTGTAACAACTTGCTTGCAGGTATGTAACAGCTTGTGTGTTTTTACGTGTGTATCTTATAAACGTTGTCACGCAACAACGATTTTGCTGCATGTTGAATCAGCATGTTACAGCAACTAAGTAGAACTGGAGTCTACTTTTTTCAACAAATTTTTTCAAGTTGCAACAAAATCATTGTTGCGTAACAATGTTTAAGGTGGGTGGTAATACTTGCACAACGCTATTCAACTTGCAAGTTGAAAAAAACCCAAACTTTCTTCACATCCTTAGTCAGATGGTAAATTTCTTTTTTCTAACAAAATACAAAATATGTTCACCCTAGACTCAAAAATTATGTGGTCAGGTAGTGATAAGAATTAAAGGCACAATGTCACCATGACGCAAACTTGAAAAACTAGCTTCGCGGACAAATTCAAGTTCACATGATTAAAATTATGGTGAATATCACACACGTCAAAACTAGGACTAAATAGTCCAAAAGAAAATGTATTAATGACTTACTATTTTAACGTTTTAAGAACATCATTCCTTTCCTTTGCACACAAATATAATTTTTGTCTCGCGCAAAACTATTAATTAAGCGGTAACTTAAAGTGTATATGAAATGAAAATTAAGTTTGTCTAATTTGGAAGAACTCTTGATATTGTAAAGTAACATCTTCTACAGTTTTTCCATATCTTACTTCGTTCTTGAGATATTACTATTTGTTTGATATGTAAATGATCACACTGCATACGTCACATTGTATAATGAGTTACTGAGAAATCGTGCATATCATTGATATTAATCTGTTAAATCGCTTGAATCTGCGTTTGTTTAAAGCCATGAGACAAATACACCTACATGCCCAGTTTCGTGTGACTTTGTTCGATAACTTCAACAATATTCCTAATTTTACAACAACTCATTATACAATGTGACGTATGCAGTGTGCTCATTTACATATCAAACAAATAGTAATATCTCAAGAACGACGTAAGATATGGAAAAACTGTAGATGTTACTTTACAATATCAAGAGTTCTTTCAAATTACACAAACTTCATTTTCATTTCATATACACTTTAATACCTGACGGTGTGCATTCAAGCACGGTTAATAGAAGGGAGACATTTCTTATGCAGTCTATACTCTAACGACTAACATGCATGTTCATCTTTTTTAGAAAAATAATCAACAATGTGACCGCAGTTGTATGTCAACGGTGAACTGCTGCCTAACATCTAACCCGTGTGGAAATGGTGGAATATGCTCACCATCAACTACAATCGAAAGTCGTTTCCAATGCACATGTAAACCAGGATTCACAGGAAAATACTGTAAAACCTGTTCTACGCCAGGCTACACTGGTCCACACTGCCAGGATAAGATTACGTCATGTAAAGGGTACTATATTGATGGTAAACGAAACAGGGGGAATTACACCATATTTGGTGATCAAATGGAAAATCAAACCTTTACAGTTTATTGTGATTTTGATAAAGAATCAAATATGGCTTGGACACTAATTCAATCATTTAGCCTGGAAAATGTTGTTTATTTTAAACACCAATTTCAGAAGGATATGCCGAGCAATATGTTTAATCCTAACTGGAATTCATATCGCCTTTCCAGGCTCCAAATGGAATCTATTAAAGTGGATTCGACTAAATGGCGAATTACTTGTGAATTTCAGCAGAACAAGAGAGTAGACTACAGAGATTACATCCGAGCATCTTTACAAGAAGTTGATATTCTAACTTTGAATGAAGAAGCGTGTCAGAATGTGGAATACATCAATGTACGAGGAAATAATTGCACAAACTGTTCAGCCTATCTTTACCAAACAAGTTCACTTTCACTTCATTTTGATTCATTTAATTCCCTTAAACCTGAACAAAAATTTACTACATGTGATTTTAAAGCACACGGGGCTATAACCTGCGGTGCTCAGATTGGAGGAGAAGATGACTTTGGTTGGTACCGCTGCCAAAATAAAGACCATCGTTGTGTTACGCATCACACTTCAACAACTCAAACATGGTTAGGTGCATAGGTGTGGCCCCCCCCCCCCCCCTAGAGTTGCTCCAAGTCCACCTCTTAGCGCATTCTTAAAAAATGTCTGAAAAGGACTTTGAGAAAGTTACCCCCCCCCCCCCAAATATTTGAAAAAGGAAAATTCTGGTATACGGCACTACCCGGGGGGTGGGGGTACTCTTGTCTATAAGGTATATGGATATGTGCCACCCTATAAGGGGTATACAAATTGTCCATTTTGGTCTGGAATAGGGTGCATATTTTGGTCTGAGATAGGGTATGGATGCTGATGTGACACCTGAGTGGTGGGATAGCCAATAGGGTATAGACGACTTTCACGATCATGCGCAGTAGCAACAAATATTCAAATTTTCGTCGGAGATAAAAACAACTGTTTTAGCTGGAACGAGCATATTGAAAATAGTAGAAGTGCAAAGTTTGAAACGAATTGCTTAACAAATGGAAAACGTTTCACAAGCGGAAAGTTGACCATTCCAACAGGGATTTATTAGTGATTTAATAGGGATTTTGGCTTGGCGGGCGGGAGTTGCACGCCAAGCCAAAATCCCTATTAAATCCCTAGTGGAGAGCAAAACTTCCGAAGAGCGTAGCTTTCGCACTATTTGTCCGATTTATTTTAAACTTTGCACTTTTACTATTTTTAATATGATCGTTTCAGCTAAAACAGTTGTTTTTACCTCCGATGTAAATTTGAAGTAAAGTCGCTACTGCGCATGAGCCTGAAAGTCGTCTATTGACTTTTTTAGTTTAGGCCTAGAATAGGGTCAGGATTTCGAGGTCACGATGGCACACCTTCCCAAAAATAGCCAGAGTACCCCCCCGGGGGGGGGGTCACTACACTATAAAATAAGCTAAAGCTCAATTGAGCTATTAGGCTGGCAAAATATTGTTTTAAACTGTTATAGATTTAGTATTTAATATAATCTTGACTGCTTGGTAACTAGTATCGTCCCAGCAACTGAGTAAAACCAATTTTTTATATGTAAACACTTTGCATAAATACTTCAAAAACTCATTAATAATTCATGAGGAAAACGCAAAAGAAAAATCATGACCGTATCGTGTCTTTATATGTGATAAAGATACCTCCTGATTTACATAAACTTTAGCTTTAATTTTCTCGGCTTAGACAAGATTATTTTTCAAACTTACTACGCCAATGAACTTACCAAGTGGTTCGTTATATCTGATAAAACACTCCTGCTCGTTTATTAAACAGTACGTTAAATATATTGTACAAAATATGTATAAAACTTGTAAAGCCGAATGATAAGGCGATAAGCTAAACAAAATGTTCATTCTTTATATGTTTTTATGTCGTTTTAGTAGCTTATAGTTGCTTACCTTTCGCACAATTGTTCATTCACTTGTCAACTTGTTGTTGAAATGGCCATAAACTATGTAAATATAATAATTAATTTTAAAAATCTATAAACCGGCAAAAAACCGCTTGTAAATCACGAATTTAGTCGCAAATACAAAATAGAACTAAGCTAAGAGTCTTTCCTACCTTTAAGAAGCCTTGTCCTTGTCTTTTTTTGAACAATAAATGGCTAAAGTTACATAATATTGTACTCATTTATTGCTGTCGTCTTGATTCTGCAGTCGCCATTTTGAAAATATTTCAAATATGCAGGATCCAAGAGTAAAAAAAGCGCGAAAAATCTCGACCAATCAAAACACTGGAATCTGATGACGTTGATGGCCTCTAAGATTTCTCAAAAATATTTCTCCGAATTTAATATTGTAACCCAAATGACCATTAAAATATATTGTTATAACGATCAAATATGAATGTTTTGGTTTTAAAACGTGTATTTAATAATTAATTTAATATTTATGCGAAGTATTACTGCGTGCAGGGGGGATCCTGAAACTCGCGTGAACTTGGCTTGTTGCGAGCCCAAGGACTCCAAGAGCTTCATGTAAAAGCAAACGAGGCGTAATAATAAATATTATATATTTCCAACGTTTTTGACTATGGGTACGATTACTGAAATAACTGTGCGTGATATTCGTTTTCCGACATCACAAGGCGGCCATGGTTCTGATGCAGTGGTAAGTAAAAATGATATAAAAACGCCATATATTTGCCGCCAGTTTGGAATCTAGACGCTGTACACCAGACATGTCCGGTGTACAGCCACAAATTTTGGCGTACATTTGGCGTACAGTTCTTTGGTAAAATATGCTGGTGTACACTTCGATCTATGTTGTTTGAGATATTTGCTTAGATAGATAAACACCGTGTTTGCACTGGCGTGCAATCGCCAGGACTCTGATTGGCGTACAACCACACGAAAAAACAACTTTCCAGACTGGGTCACGGGCCGGGCTTGAATTTGCATTTGTACACATCTGATACGATTGTTTAATATTATTTGTAGTATTACATACTCAAAATTTAACTGTGATACCAATTTGATCTTGTTTACTGTTCAAATTGGCCATCTTGGGCCTTCTCACTTTTGCATCAGTTAATTCTAGTAATGTCCAGCCCCCCACCTCCCCCCGGGACAATGGTTATTCCCCTCAGATTCCAGGACAGTGGCAAGGCATTTGTATGCATTATACATGGCGAGTGGGGCATTTGTACTTTTAGCATTTGCCTGGGGCAATTACCATGTAACGTACCTTATTCCCAGGGTGACCTTTGTATTTCAAGAATTTCAAACTGAGCATGTACTGTGAAATCAGCATGGGGTGGTAAGTAGAGCTAGAATATTGGAGGTTTGTTCATGAACTTTTTCCTGCCCTCACACTTAAAAATACCTTCCACCACCCCTGATACCATGTGAGGGTGGTGATGG
>OZ036016.1:5985713-6005713 GCA_964035015.1 Corallium rubrum
GCGTATCGAAAATATTAAAAAAGTGGTGAACCGAAAAATTTATAAAGGTCTTTAACGTTTTGAGCAAAGGCCTTTCCTTATAGCAGTTTATGCAAGTTTATATATATATATAAGCTTTTAACTATATATATATATATATATATATATATATATATATATATATATATATATATATATATATATATATATTAATAGGCTTAATAATAGTATGGGGAACCCCTTACATATATATTGGGATATAATAGCTTACCTCTATTATAAACCGGCTTTATATATTTAAATTATATTGTACAATTGTTGCTGTATAATCCTAAAATTAGCCAGAACTGACAACGCTTTTTAATTTCGTGCATTATCTCAGATTATAGCAAGTTATGAAAATTGCATACATTCATTGGCTTTGAACAATATATAAACATAAAACCGTAATTTATTCACGTTAATTTTATGATCACAATACATCAACACACTCATGTACATATATATATATATATATATATTAATAATCAAAGAAAGCGGTAACGTTTATCCAATCTAATATTGAAAAAACTGCCTTAATGGAATATTATTAAAAAAAAATTAAAAAAATCCAAACGACTCACAAAAAAGTTAAAAGATTGGGTAAGTACTAATAGCAAGATCTATAAGTTATATTTGCAAATTCATAAATTGTTTTAAAAAATGCTGCAGTTTATATTCATTCTGACACTTCTTTATACTATATATTTACACACTGTTTAAAATGCAGAGTATAATTCTGAGTATAATATTTACATATGCATAATATTTTTTGGAAGAAAGGGTAGCATGTGGGAGAGAGATCAAGATACAGGCGTAGTAGGCGGGGCAAATTGCCCTGGCAAAAATGATTGAAAAAAAAGAAATTCGTGCATCTTTCGTCGGATAATTTTAATATTTATCCCTGTAAAATATTTAAGAAAAGTTCATAGATTAAAATAATGCTAAAAATACGACTTGAACATCAATATTTGTATGACTACATACGATAAAAATCCTTGCCCTGAAGCAGAATTGAGCTGCTATACCCTTATGTATGGAGAGATACAGCTAAATATTTTTATAGTAATGTATATTATAGTATATCAGTAAACGTTTGACGCTGGTTTATAAAAAGTTTAAAATGTTGGTTAAAAATTAACCTTCATGACTCAACATTTTGCCACGCTCAATGTGCATGATATTATTTAAAGAAATGTTAAGTGGAGGCAGCTATACAATTATTGTCAGCATTTCTATAGCATATATTTACTCATGCATATTGTCAGAAAAAGACTTTGTTAGTTAAGCAGTAAATATCACTACTTGGTCTTTAAAGAAAAGGATGCTACATGAAGCTATATTTCTATTTTTTTTTTCATATAGGAATTTTTTCTGTGAAGTTTATATCTTTGAATTTCTTTTTGCTGATAACCAAAGTGTTTTTTTCCAGTTTTATCTGATTCACCTGCTGTTGGGTAAAGTCAGTAGATAATTTGCCATAATATTATAACCACATTGTTCTCTGATGCTTAAAAAAGCTTTCAGACTTCGTATATAATTAAAAATTAAAATAATTCAGCCACTCAGCCTCAGGAGACTATTTAAGAACTTTCACTCCTCTGAATCGGACACGATCATCTCAAGCTGACTTGTGGTCAAGTGACAAGAAGTAGTTTCTGACAAGATAAACTAAGGTATGTGACACTATAAATTTTTTTTTGCTCTACGATACTCTATGCACTCTTGTTAAACGAAGAATATCGTCGTATATTGAAGTACCTAACGGATAAAATACTATAAGTTTTTAATATCGTGGCGTAGAACATTTGTAAACTTTTGACGTACCGTATTCAATTCTTCACTACGTAGATTATCGATTGGAACACTAAAATTTCATTTTCCTCCCGTTGGGAAATACCCAGTCAGCGTTTCTCAATTTTAACTTGTTCTAATGTATTTCGTGCCAGTTCTAATTTTTTTAAAAATTATTCTAAATGGTCTTCTAAAACATTTTTCTTTATTTTGAGTATTTTTAACTAGTCATACCATAGACTTGAAGACTGACGCGCTAAAGCTGGGTTCTTATATCATATTAGGATCTAGTTCATTTTGTTTAAAGCGATAATGCTATAGTTGAAACAGCAAAGTGAAAAGATGGTAAAGTGCCGAGAATAGTTTTAAGAACGAAATATTGACGTTTTGAGCGGAACCTTTCATCTCTTTTTACTCTGATGGACTCTGCTTGAAACGTCAGTATTTCGTTATCAAAACTATTCTCAGCTTACCATCTTTTCACTTTAATTGCTCTATCCAAAACACTGCTTACACAGCACTCTACTTTTTACTTTGATGAAGAACTCCACTTGAAACGTCAGCATTTCGTTATCAAAACTATTCTCAGCAGTTTACCATCTTTTCACTTTGCTCTATCTAAAACACTGCCTACACAGCACTTTAATTTTTACTCTGATGAAGGATTTGAAACGTCAGTATTTCGTTATCAAAACTATTCTCAACAGTTTACCATCTTTTCACTTTGCTCTATCTAAAACACTGCCTACACAGCACTCTACTTTAATTTGTAGTCGAATCAAATTTGAACTGAAGTTCGTCTTTTTGTGGATTTCTGACAGATGCAGAAGATTTACATTGCAATTATGCTTCTTGCTGTTTTTGGTTCTTTTTGTTCGTGTCATTGCCATGGTGGCATGTGGTGTAATTATGATGCTGGATCCAAAGCAAGATTTCTGCGAAGAAATGACAGAAATGTTGAAACTTACAACAAGAAATATCGGAGAATGTACAACATCAAGGATGAGGATGACACGAGTGTTGAAGATATGATGTCCAATATTCACTACAATGTATAATAAATTATTTAATGATTTTAAAATAATTCAAACGTACTTCTATGATAATAGGATACTTGTATAATGTAATTATAGTTCTGAATAAATTTAAAGTTAACGAACTTGTGTGGACATTAAATTGAATTCCATTCCAGTCTACTCCATTCCACTCTACTGTACTGTATACTCCACTCCATCCCATTCCACTCTACTCCATTTTATTCCACCCTACTCTACTCCACCCCAATCCACTCCATTTTATTCCACTCCACGCTACTCTACTCCACCCCATTCCACTCTACTCCATTTTATTCCACTCCACTCTACTCTACTCCACCCCATTCCACTCTACTCCATTTTATTCCACTCCACTCTACTCCACCCTATTCCACTCCACTTCATTTTATTCCACTCCACTCTACTCTACTCCACCCCATTCCACTCTACTCCATTTTATTCCACTCCACTCTACTCTACTCCACCCTATTCCACTCCACTCTATTTTATTCCACTCCACTCTACTCTACTCCACCCTATTCCACTCCACTCCATTTTATTCCACTCTACTCTACTCTACTCCATCCCATTCCACTCTACTCCATTTTATTCTACTCCACTCTACTCTACTCCATTCCATTCCACTCCATTTTATTCCACTCCACTCTACTCTACTCCATCCTATTCCACTCTACTCTACTCCATCCCATTCACTCTACACCATTTTATTCTACTCCACTCTACTCTACTCCATTCCACTCCACTCCATTTTATTCCACTCCACTCTACTCCATCCTATTCCACTCTACTCTACTCCATCCCATTCCACTCTACTCCATTTTATTCTACTCCACTCTACTCTACTCCACCCTATTCCACTCCACTCCATTTTATTCCACTCCACTCTACTCTACTCCATTCCACTCCATTCCATTTTATTCCACTCCACTCCACTCTACTCTACCCTATTCCACTCCACTCCATACCACTCTACTCCATTTTATTCCACTCCACTCTACTCTACTCCACCACATTCCACTCTACTCCATTTTATTCCACTCCACTCTACTCTGCTCCACCCCAATTCACTCTACACCATTCTACTCCACTCCATCAGACTGTACTCTACTTTACTCCACTCCACTCCATTTTATTCCACTCCACCCCATTTTTTCCCACTCCACTCCATTTTATTCCACTCCACTCCATTTTATTCCACTCCACTCCATTTTATTCCACTCCACTCCACTTTATTCCACTCCACTCTACTCCATCCCATTCCACTCCACTCCATGACACTCCACTCAATCCCATTCCATTCCACTCAATCCCATTCCACTCCATTCCACTCCACTCTAGTCTACTACATTCCACTCCATTCTACCCTATCCATTCTAGTCCACTCAAACAGGTGGGAAAATTGTCTGAGCATGCGCGAAAACCGTGATATAAACAAGCTTGCGGGGGACTGGGACGGCAATATGGCGGCTTTTAAGCTGTAAATAATCCGAAGAGTTTTTTGGTAATTCTACTTCTTTTTAGATATTTTATTAAAAACGAAATACTGAATAAGAAACATACTATGTTCTACCATACAATAAAAAAGAGAAAAAAACATAATAAATAGTTTTTGGTTATAATACACATAATATTAAAGCTCAGAGAAGTACGAGTTGGCAGTTGCTCGTGTTTTATAAACTCAATAATACAATTTATAACTAGCTTGTGTCTGGCCTTTTTGGTGGTTATGTCAAAGGTTCAGTAGAAAATGAAAAGAACAATTCACAGCAAAAATAAGGAGTTATTGTCACATCTTCATATCACTGCCAATTTAAATTACAACAGAGTCTATTACAACACATGAGTAACATTCCAACTTTTTTTAACATTAATAAGCAATAAGACTATATATAAACATTTAAACATAGGTACATGTAGCAGAATGTATGTAAATTAAATAAACTTGAATCCTTTCAGTATCTTCACTCAACGTTGTTGGTCAACCTTTGCTTGAACACACTTATTTAAATCTAGCAATTTCCAAATAAGCATGTATATAAATATATACAGCATATTAAGCATTTCACTCTTTTAACTTTTTCTTTAGCCATAAATATAGCTAATATAGTATCTAAAAAGAGAAAAAGAACACAAAGATTGGCATGATAACAATGCAATATTATTTTTGGTAGCAGTTATTCTGTTCAATATTCCAAATCCAAAATGGCGGCTTCAAGTGACTCAAATTCAAAGCGTGAAATTCAAGTGTTTACGATTTTTTGAAGCTGAGAAACTGGTACAATGTTAACAATTAGGATCAAAAGCATACTTTGAAAGACAAGAAAATTGGTGGCATAGGCGAAAATTTTCATTTATTGGCTTTCGTCGCTTTTTATAGCTGTCAAAATTGTGTACCGAAAATGAGCAAACTTTAGAGTTCGCGTAGGCTTCGGAAATGCAGTTGATTCTTAAACAGACTGGTTTTAGTCATACTGCAAGAACCTGTAAGCAGTTGTAAAGTTTCATTTAGACGATTAACAAACAATATACGGTAATTCAAGCACATTTCCTAAGCCGACTGTTATCGAAATTTCCTATGGACAGGCGAAAGGGCACAAGATTCAGTTCGTTTTCGATTTTTCCGGACGTTGTCATTTATTTCAGTGGATGGAGCAAAGAACTATGGATAGTTTAAGAGAATAAAATTTGGGTGGCAAAGGGCTAAATTTTTAACTATGGCTCGTTCAAAAGCACTGATTTTAACTGTGTTTAGGATATTAAGCAACTAGGCGATAAATTTACACCGTCAAGTGGGCTTCAATATTAACAATTCACACAGTATTTTTAAAGATAAACATATGATCTAGATAATTCAACTCACCTTTTAGTAGTATTTTGCTGTTTAAACAGTTTGTCGACACAAACAAAATGGACATCGAAACGAAAAACCCTGTTTGTTGCATATTCTCCTCGAATAATCCAAGGTTTCCATAACTCCGATCATAGGAATATATAGCTCACATGAAAGTCATCACAACCAGTTTTAAATCGCCGAGGTTTCTCTTCTTCAGCGTACCAAATATTTCAGTTAACAAAACATTCAAACCTGAACGAACCTCATTTCGAACAAAAATAAAGAAACAGAGCAAATGCGCCCGCGATTTTTGGTCAGTTACGACAATTTTCCCACCTGTTAGTCCACTCTATTCCCGTCCAACCCCCCTAATAGTGTTTTTAATTTATGGTCAACAGTTCTTGACAAAGATTGTGGGATGCGCAGTGAGTTAAATCCGTTAATTCGCGCATCTTACAATTTCCAGTAACTTACTGCATACAATGCTTTACAATTACAGTAGTTTACTGGTTACAACGTGAGCAACGGGTGCTCTATTCCGTTCCATTTCCAATACTTTGGTACCCAGTCTTCCTCTCATTCTAGGCGTGCACTATTGATTGCGGGCTCACAAAGATGGCGACAAAATTCTCAGAGGTGGTTTAGTTCTATAAACGGCCTATATTCGCTTCGTGCTTAAACAAATCGTTATTGTTTGGTGAGTAGGAAATAATGTTTATGTCTACATTTGGTCAAGATAGATTTGGGGAGTTGTTTTGCTTTAAATTACGTCTTTAATATATCTTTAAAAAAACAACTTTTATATTGCTAGAACAAGATACAGCATCCATAGTCTATACATCATTATATATTGATTACACACTAATTATCAACTGATTATATACTAATGATTATCCAGTGATTATATATTGATTATCCACTGATTACAAACTAATAATTATCCACTGATTATGCACTGATTATATACTAATAATTATCCACTAATTATACCTTGATTATCCACTGATTACATACTAATAATTATCCACTGATTATATACTAATAATTATCCACTAATTATACCTTGATTATCCACTGATTATATACTAATAATTATCCACTGATTATACCTTGATTATCCACTGATTACATACTAATAATTATCCACTGATTATATACTAATAATTATCCACTAATTATACCTTGATTATCCACTGATTATATACTAATAATTATCCACTGATTATATACTAATAATTATCCACTAATTATACCTTGATTATCCACTGATTATATACTAATAATTATCCACTGATTACATACTAATAATTATCCACTAATTATACCTTGATTATCCACTGATTATATACTAATAATTATCCACTAATTATATACTAATAATTATCCACTAATTATACCTTGATTATCCACTGATTATATACTAATAATTATCCACTGATTATATACTAATAATTATCCACTAATTATACCTTGATTATCCACTGATTATATACTAATAATTATCCACTGATTACATACTAATAATTATCCACTGATTATACCTTGATTATCCACTGATTATATACTAATAATTATCCACTGATTACATACTAATAATTATCCACTGATTATATACTAATAATTATCCACTGATTATATACTAATAATTATCCACTAATTATACCTTGATTATCCACTGATTATATACTAATAATTATGCACTGATTATATACTAATAATTATCCACTAATTATACCTTGATTATCCACTGATTACATACTAATAATTATCCACTGATTATATACTAATAATTATCCACTAATTATACCTTGATTATCCACTGATTATATACTAATAATTATCCACTGATTATATACTAATAATTATCCACTAATTATACCTTGATTATCCAATGATTACATACTAATAATTATCCACTGATTATATACTAATAATTATCCACTAATTATACCTTGATTATCCAATGATTACATACTAATAATTATCCACTGATTATATACTAATAATTATCCACTAATTATACCTTGATTATCCACTGATTATATACTAATAATTATCCACTAATTATACCTTGATTATCCACTGATTATATACTAATAATTATGCACTAATCATCCACTAATTACACTTTGATTATCCAATGATTATATACTAATAATTATGCACTAATTATACCTTGACAATCCACTGATTATATACTAATAATTATCCACTAATTATACCTTGATTATCCACTAATTATACCTTGATTATCCATTGATTATATACTGATTATATACTAATAATTATCCACTAATTATACCTTGATTATCCATTGATTATATACTAATAATTATCCACTAATTATACATTGATTATCCACTGATTATATACTAATAATTATCCACAAATTATACCTTGATTATCCACTGATTATACCTTGATTATCCATTGATTATATACTGATTATATACTAATAATTATCCACTAATTATACCTTGATTATCCATTGATTATATACTGATTATATACTAATAATTATCCACTAATTATACATTGATTATCCACTGATTATATACTAATAATTATCCACAAATTATACCTTGATTATCCACTGATTATACCTTGATTATCCATTGATTATATACTGATTATATACTAATAATTATCCACTAATTATACCTTGATTATCCATTGATTATATACTGATTATATACTAATAATTATCCACTAATTATACCTTGATTATCCACTGATTATACCTTGATTATCCATTGATTATATACTGATTATATACTAATAATTATCCACTAATTATACCTTGATTATCCATTGATTATATACTGATTATATACTAATAATTATCCACTAATTATACCTTGATTATCCATTGATTATATACTGATTATATACTAATAATTATCCACTAATTATACCTTGATTATCCATTGATTATACCTTGATTATCCATTGATTATACACTGATTATATACTAATAATTATCCACTGATTATAAATTGATTATGCACTGATTATCTACTTACTTTATGCAGGGAGATGTCTAACAACAATGGCTTCAGATTGGTTCAATATAAACATCCCAAGCAGAGTAAACCAACAGAACAAAGCAAAATGTTATTTACAAATACCGCTTCTCAAGCACAAACTGGTAACAATGAGAAACAACTTAACATGGTCATTAAGTACATTGAAAATTGCAAACTTGAAATTAAAAGCAGTTTATTTTATGAAGAACTAATCCAAGCTATGCCAGAAAACATTTCACAGAACACTGATGTAAAATCTGGGAACCTAAAGCCTGGAGAATCATCTAAATTATTCACAGATTTTGTCTGTTATGGTATTGGACAGTTATCTGAAAGTCCTATGGCAAGATATCAATTTGCTTTACTTCTGTTGCTATGGCAACATTTTCAGCCTCAGGGTAATTGTTACATATATGATCCAGTGTTCAGTACTCTGGATAAAAATATTGTGAAGTATTTTAGAATGGTTTTGATTTCTAAGAATGAGGAAGCCAGAAGAAAAGTTGTGAAGAAAACATTGTTTTTTATTCCACATGGTGGAAAACCTTTATATAATAATGTTTTATGGGCTAACTGGGGACCATCACTAGCCAACATTGTTGTTATTGGCAACAGTTTCCATAGTTATGATGAACGGATTCCTTCAAGTCAGTTATGTTTAGAAGCTGAGTATATTGCTCGAGTTTTACCAATCACACATGAAGTCAAGTTTCCAACTTTGTTTCATCATGAAGATATATTTAATGATCTAGCCACTCATTTCTTTTTGGAGAATGAACTTCAAAGACAACCATGTTCATTCTGGAAAGATTGCAAGGAACCTGTTTACGAGGATGACAACACCGAAATTGTGTTGAATGCATCAGCTTGATTGCTTGTAACATTTGAAAGACTTACTAGTTAGTTAATGGTCATTGTAAAAGTAGAATACTGTCCAGGAAAATGTTGTACACTGCTGATATATCCTTGAGCCAGTTGCAGTTATTCAGTATACTGTATATATTATGTTCACAGAATTCTGTACAAACCAAACAATTTTCATCTTTACATTAACCATTCTTTACTTGGGATTTACCTGTAATAATTATTTGAGTCTTGAGAATTGAAATCCACTACACATTATCATCTGTAAGAAAAAGAGAGACAAACAATATTTAGTATCCTCAAAAACATCTCAAGCCTTTATTATTTGTTTATCACAAAAGACCTTTGCCTTTATTTTTTTTTGAAAATATATATACTAAAATCAATTTCCTCTTACCATGGTACCACCACTTCGTCTTTTTGGGATTTTTTGAACATGTTCTAATATAAAATTCATTATCAGGTGGAAGTTTCTAAAAAAAACCCAAGTAAAAACATGCATTAGCACACTCCTATAAAAAAATACTAGGAATCATTCAATTAACTGCACTCCCTCATGTCAACGTCAATACAGCAAGATGTTGGTTTAATACTTTACTGTCTTCCTCATGCCTTTCAGCTCATGACATACTTTTCTTCACCCAGCCATCTCAACCAGTTCCACCTCACAAGATCAGTCACAAAGTCAATTCCCATTCTTTCTCTCAACTCCACACTCAGTACTTTACCCCACAAAGATACACCACATCCATCGTATCATCCTCATCTCTGTTCTCTCCAATCTTGCACTCTGCTCCAGGTTCATGGCCCATGTCTCACTTTCATACACCACTGCACTCCTCACACATGTCACAAACACTTAATCGCTTTCAACTTTAATGACACTCTCTTGCTCATCAAGATCCCAGACAACTCTTTAACCTATTCCTGCCAAGACCTACCTCAAATGGACCTTTCCCTCTGCTGAATATCACACTAATCATCTGGTATTAGCCAGGACAAAATAATAACACCCCTGATTTGCAGGAATGGGTCAAATTTCCCCCATGGATATAACACTCTCAGTCACGTCAACAAATGCACACTTTCATTGTAATGAATGGCCACCAGCTTACCAGTTCTTACATTTGAGACTTTTCACTCACCTTTTCTGTGCAACTGCTCATCATGCTAATAACACTTAAACACACGGACTGTACAGACAACGCTGGTGACCAATCATCAGTTAATATAGATAGACATATATGACCATTGGTATATATATGAGGATGAACAGGGATATGAGGACCAACAAAGATCACCTGGAAATTAAAAAAAGATGAGGTAATATAATTCTCAGACTTATTAATAATGCATAATAGGCATTTTCAACCATACAGCGAGATTAGTTTTTCAACTGCTGAGATTAGTTTTGATAATGAAATACTGATATTTCAAGTGGAGCGCTTTATCAAAGTAAAATGTATTGAATAATCAGTATTTCATTATCAAAACTATTCTCAAGTCTACCACTTTTTCACTTTGCTCTGTTTAAGACACTGCCTAGCTACATGGACCTTTCCCTGTGCTGAATAAAATTGTCTGGTGTTAGCCAGAATGATATACTAAGACTCATCGTCAGGCTTAAAAGTGTTAAAGGTTTTAACACTTTGAGGCCTGGACCTCTCCCTGTGCTGAATAAAATCGTCTGGCATTAGCCAGAATAAAATACTAAAGACTCATCTTCAGGCTTCAAAGTGGTAAAGAGATAGGTTTTAACACTTTGAGGCCTGGACTTCTCCCTGTGCTGAATAAAATCGTCTGGCATTAGCCAGAATAAAATACTAAAGACTCATCTTCAGGCTTCAAAGTGGTAAAGAGATAGGTTTTAACACTTTGAGGCCTGGACTTCTCCCTGTGCTGAACAAAATCGTCTGGCATTAGCCAGAATAAAATACTAAAGACTCATCTTCAGGCTTCAAAGTGGTAAAGAGATAGGTTTTAACACTTTGAGGCCTGGACTTCTCCCTGTGCTGAATAAAATCGTCTGGCATTAGCCAGAATAAAATACTAAAGACTCATCTTCAGGCTTCAAAGTGGTAAAGAGATAGGTTTTAACACTTTGAGGCCTGGACCTCTCCCTGTGCTGAATAAAATCGTATGGCATTAGCCAGAATAAACCTTAAAGACTCGTCGTTAGGCTTCAAAGGGTTAACCATAGCTCATTGGTTTCTGGGAGTCTTAGCTCTTACCTGTGGTGATTCAAAGGGATATTTAGGTGGAAATGTGAACTGGAGTTGAAATTTCTCTCCTTCATAAAGAGTTCCTGGAACAGAAATCTCAGAATAAGTTCTTAAAATACACCTAAAATGTCATTTTTATTACAACAGTTTTTAGTTATTTCGTTTCATTGTGAACACAAATGTTTTCCTTGGGGGCAGTGAAAAAATATTTATTAGAAATACCTGAAGCACCTTCCAAATCAATTATCAAACTAAAATATAAACAAAATACATTACCGGTATTATTTTACAATGCTATTTGGAGTTTTAAAGTGATTTGATATTTACATAAACTGGTTCTTCAAATACATTACAGCCAATAGTTTTATGGAAGATGTATTTAAATATTAAAACAGAAACAGGAAGTCTTGTACAGTACGAAACGAATAAGATATAAAATATTTGTAGAGGCAAAATTCTCAAGTTTCTGGCATTAAATACGTCCAACACTGCTAAAAGTTTTTGTTTAAAATACTTACGTTTCTAAAGTAGCTGATAAAGAGTCTTCATTAACATTAATTCCAGTTAAAGGATTAGTTCTTAGTTGTTGTAATTCCCGATATAAACGACGAGTTCGCGTTTCATTCGCCGCCATATTGGAATTACTGGAATTGAAATATTTCCCTCCCCAGTCCCCTCTCTTCACTCTGAGCTTTTCTAGAATTAGGATTAGGATAAAGATTAAGATTAAATTAGAATAAAGAAGTTAAATTAGAATTGGAATGAAGATTAATAAGGTTGAATAATTATAGAAAACTAGGTTAAAAAATTATTCCACATAACGTGTTCAGTTTATCCATCTACAAAAATTATAATTTAATTTAATTAAAGATATTGATGTTAAATTAAGATAAAATAGATATAAAATAAGATTGGGTGCGTGGTGGTGGTGTGTGGGAGGGGGAGGGGGAAGGGGGGTTAGGGTAACTGGGCCTACAGCTCCTGGAAGGGAGGGTCTAAGGAACAGTCAGGGAACTTACATGCTTTGGATAAGCCACTGAACACACTTATTGTAGACAATTTATAAAAGTGATTTTTATTTTACAATTCAGTGATATATTAAAAGTATAAACAAATGTCTGAATGAATCACATTTTAATTATTTACAGAATTACATGTAATAGCCAACACATAGCCCCCCCAGGTAACTAAGACATATCACAAGGGTATTGCCTCCACCCACCCACCCACACACGAACACGTAACACACCTACTTACACCCCTTAACAAGAGACATCTAAGTGCGAGGAATTTCCTGCAATCTCAGATCACTATCATTGTTACAGCTATCAACAGCCAAAGCTTCAGTTGTCTCGTAAGTCAACTCTCTTCTTGGCAATGCTCTTAAAAGTTTTGTCTTAAAATGCTTGACTTGCTCGTGATTTGAATAATCAAGATATGATTTCTGTCTCAAAGCTCTTGGTAATTTCTGCAGTGAAACATCATCAATTTTCACCAATACAATCTTTTCTCTCAGTAAATTATCTGGACCAATCTCACTGTGCATTGCAATCTGCAACTCCTGCATACAATAGCGACTTTCCAAGTAGTTCTTTGATAATATTATTAATGTTTTCTGACTGCAGTAGACAGAGTCAACCATATTGTCAATGACAGTACGACCTAGTTCCCAATCTCGTTGATGCAAGCATATAATAAGATTAAAAGGAGGTTGTTCAAGTGTTTTACACAGTTCCTTTACAAATAAGAAATCTTCACTACTGTATGAAACAAACACATCCCAACGCAATTCTGGAACACTATCTACACATTGAAAATAAAAAGCAGATACATAATTATATTATTACCAGTGAAATAAAAGTACTGTGCTGCAATTGAAATAATGATAGCAAGGTTGAAACAGAGAATGTAGGAGTATAATGTTTCAAGCAAAATGTTAGACTCCTCGGGGGAGGGGGGAGGCTGGGCAAAAGGTGGGGGATTTGAATTTTCTAAAATGAAGTCTTCAAAAGTGTGACCCTGGGGCAAAGAATTTTGATCAAATGTAGGCAAATTGCCCCTCTCTGCCTAGGAATGTTTGAAAATTTCCTTTCGAATATTTAAATGTCCCACCCTGGGGTTGTGATTCAAGAGCAAATGCTGCAGGGTGGGGGATACAGACATTTACCAAATCCCCCACCTTTGCCGGCCTAGCTCCCCCCCTTAACACTGATTCATGCATTATTATCAGTTGTTTTCATAGAGATTGATCTCTTCACAACAGTCACCCCTGATATTAAAGACATCACAGGATCGAAACTTTGAATCATTTTGACTTACCATAAAAGCGAAGAGATTTTAATCTTTTTCCACGTAAATACCATATAACTAAAGCCAGCCCAAGGCCAACCAGAGCTCCAGTTATACTCACTGCAATAACAATGGCACTATTATTTTTCTTCTTCGCTTCAGGATCAACTATGGAAAAAATCAGAATTAAATGTGATGAAATGAAAACAATGGGAAACTGCAACCACAAAAAGCCAGAAATACAAAAATAAATTCTACCTGTAATGTAAAATGTTTTCAATAATACAGCACACCTGTGCTTAGCACCATTAAATTGACAACGGTATACTCCAGTGTCACTCTTCATGGCATTAACAATTGTATAATTCATAACTCTCATGTTATGTGAGTCAATATAGCTGGTATATATATGGTTTTGATCATTGCTAGTACGGTTGGTGATATTATACACAGCAAGCAAATTAATATCGTAAAAAATCACATGACATAATAATGTTCTTGATTTCCCAACATAAACAGTAATTTTCTTTTCCTGCAAAGGATCTTGAAATGTGGGACATTTTCCATAAAAACCTAAAAATAAATGAAAACAAAGTTGTTTTGACTGAATTTGCAGACCAACACACTCTTTCCTGGATTCTGTGGTACACTGTACTGTACTTATATTTTACAAGGCTACCAAGAGAAATTGTGGGGCTTGGGGAAATTATCGATTTGGGGTCCCTGATGACATCACATGGGTTGATTTGGGGTCCCTGATGACATCACATGGGTTGATTTGGGGCCACTGATGACATCACATGGGTTGATTTGGGGTCCCTGATGACATCACATGGGTTGATTTGGGGTCCCTGATGACATCACATGGGTTGATTCGGGGTCCCTGATGACATCATATGGGTTGATTTGGGGCCCCTGATGACATCACATGGGTTGATTTGCAGTCACTGATGACATCATATGGGTTGATTTGGGGCCCCTGATGATATCACATGGGTTGATTTGGGGCCCCTGATGACATCACATGGGTTGATTTGGGGCCCCTGATGACATCATATGGGTTGATTTGGGGGCCCTGGTGACATCACATGGGTTGATTTGGGGTCCCTGATGACATCACATGGGTTGATTTGGGGCCCCTGATGACATCACATGGGTTGATTTGGGGCCACTGATGACATCATATGGGTTGATTTGGGGCCACTAATGACATCACATGGGTTGATTTGGGGCCCTTGATGACATCACATGGGTTGATTTGGGATCCCTGATGACATCACATGGGTTGATTTGGGGCCCCTGATGACATCACATGGGTTGATTTGGGGCCCCTGATGACATCACATGGGTTGATTTGGGGCCCCTGATGGCATCACATGGGTTGATTTGGGGCCACTGATGACATCATATGGGTTGATTTGGGGCCACTGATGACATCATATGGGTTGATTTGGGGCCACTAATGACATCACATGGGTTGATTTGGGGCCCTTGATGACATCACATGGGTTGATTTGGGATCCCTGATGACATCACATGGGTTGATTTGGGGCCCCTGATGACATCACATGGGTTGATTTGGGGCCCCTGATGACATCACATGGGTTGATTTGGGGTCCCTGATGACATCACATGGGTTGATTTGGGGTCCCTGATGACATCACATGGGTTGATTTGGGGCCCATGATGGCATCACATGGGTTGATTTGGGGCCACTGATGACATCATATGGGTTGATTTGGGGCCCCTGATGACATCACATGGGTTGATTTGGGGCCCCTGATGACATCACATGGGTGATTTGGGGCCACTGATGACATCATATGGGTTGATTTGGGGCCCCTGATGACATCACATGGGTTGATTTGGGGCCCCTGATGACATCACATGGGTTGATTTTGGGCCCCTGATGACATCACATGGGTTGATTTGGGGCCCCTGATGACATCACATGGGTTGATTTGGGGTCCCTGATGACATCACATGGGTTGATTTGGGGTCCCTGGTGACATCACATGGGTTGATTTGGGGCCCCTGGTCATGTCTATGTGTTGATTGTGTTCTCTTGGTCCCAGGCCCTGGGTTCGTTAAAAATGAAGTTAATGTTACTGATAGACTTGCTCCAAGTCTGCCCTTAACGCTAGTTTTTGTGGGCACGCGGAAAGGGGGGGGGGGGGGGGGGGGGTGGAAAAGTGGGAGGAAAGAGGCAGACTTGTTTCGCTTACAGGTTTTTGAATCTAATTAAATATTCTGGTGGGAAATTGCTGAAATGTATATCACCCTGTTTTGACGTGTTTTGGGTTGTTGTACATGCAATGGAAAGTGGTTCTACCCCTAATAAAATGTTTTCAATACCTTCAATCATTTTCTTTGATACATACAAAGAACTAGACCTCACTGTCCCAAATCTATTTTTGGCTTCACATGTATAGTTTCCAATGGTATTTGATATATCAGGATAAAGTGTTTCAAGGAATGATTGGTATGTGAATCCATCAACATCAGTATTCTCCACAAAATAGTTATGTCCACTCTCGCCTTTGTTGATAGAAATTTTTCTACCATTTTTATACCAAACAACAGCATTGGGTTTAGGATATCCTTCCACAAAGCAGGGTAGCTGCATTCTTCTTTCAACTTCATCATAAAGGCCAATTCTCAAATGTAAATGAACTATAAAAAATAATTATTTTGTGAGTCAGTAATTCATTAATTCGTTAGCCAATCAAAGAAAAATATTTGGGCATGTGTATGACTTTTGAAACCTGGTAAAGGTTGCACTAACTGAATTTCTAATTAAGAAATCAGATAATAAACAGCACAAAGGACTGGTTATTAACATATTTCTTAATTATAAATTCAACGTGGAACCATTGTCTAATCTGATACGCAAGTCCCTCTACTATAATTGGCGATTGAGAAGCTATTTCATAAAGTTATGTACTGTGTTTTACCAGGGGTTACAAACACTTGAGAACAACAAAAACATTGGGCTTGCCAGCTCGTGATTTTCATTATTCTCTCATGTTTTACAAACACTCGAGAACAATGAAAATTACTTGGTTAATAGCCTTGTGATTTTCATTGTCCTCTCGTGTTTGTAATCCCTGGTAAAACACTCCCACTCATTTATGAAATATTACATATTATTATTATTCATATCATAAACACTACTTACCATTGATTTTTACAAACACTTCACATTTACTTCTTTGATGCTCTCTGGTCAAAATACATTGATATTTTCCAGCATCTTCTCTTGTTAAATTGTTTATAAATAAGATGGAAGATGACTTGTTCTTGATCAAGTCACCACGTTTCTTCCATTCAACAACAACACTGTCATTTTTATCAATATTTGAACAATTTAAGATCAATCTTTTCCCAAGATCTGCCACAGAATCATTGCCCAAATTTGTTGTGAGTCGACACTGAAGACCATCTGTGGATAGAAAAGAATGGAATAAATGTTAGAAAATATTCAAGAAACACGATTTAAACTAAAGCTGAACTATGAAAAAAAAATAGCAGTTTATTTACTTACCACTGGCTGATATGGACAACATGAAGACACTTGAAACCAAATGAAGAAATCTCAACACCATTACTCATCAATCGATACTGTCGTTAAGCATAAGACGGTAGAAGATCTCGAAAGTCCTAGAATGTGAGAAACTATCATTCTGTGAAAGGAAAAGATGCTTCGAGACTTCGTTTTATATTTCGGCGATTTCGCTGATTATACGTAGTTCCGGTCTCAGCGGTCTGTAAGATGAGAGCAGCAATATCGTATCCGGTTTGGAAAGACAACATCACGAAATTACTTTAATAAATCAGTTTATTCAGGAAGGGAGGAATATTTATGCATACAAACAGGAATTATCGTATTTCCTCCACAAGATCCTCGGGGGGTAGGGCTTTTTGAAGAGGAAAGGGGGGCTAGAGAAAGGAGAGCTTATTAGAGAGAAAGGGGCTAATTAGGAAGAGGGAGGGATTAGAGAGGGGGCCTTATTAGAGAGAGGAGGGTTAGAGATGGAGGCTAATGAGAGGGATGGAGGTTAATTAGAGAGAGGGAAGCTAATTAGAGGGAGGAAGGCTAATTTGAGGGAGGAAGGCTAATTAGAGAGAGGGAGGCTAATTAGAGAGATGGAGGCTAATTGAGAAAGAGAGGAGTTAATTAGAGACGTTTGGTAATTAGAGGGGGCTAATTAGAGAGGGAGCATAATTAGAGAGAGGGAGGCTAATTAGAAAGAAGGGGTTAATTAGATAGAGGGAGGATAATTAGAGAGAGGGAGGCTAATTAGAAAGAAGGGGTTAATTAGATAGAGGGAGGATAATTAGAGAGGGAGGCTAATTAGAAAGAGGGGGTTAATTAGATAGAGGGAGGATAATTAGAGAGGGAGGCTAATTAGAAAGAGGGGGTTAATTAGATAGAGGGATGATAATTAGAGAGGAGTTAATTAGAGAGGGAGGATAATTAGGGAGAGGTAGGCTAATTAGAGAGGGAGGATAATTAGAGGAGGATAACTAGAGAGGGAGGATAATTAGAGAAGGAGGATAACTAGAGAGGGAGGATAATTAGAGAGAGGGAGGATAATTAGAGAGGGAGGATAATTAGAGAGAGGGAGGATAATTAGAGAGAGGGAGGATAATTAGAGAGAGGGAGGATAATTAGAGAGGGAGGATAATTAGAGAGGGAGGATAATTAGAGAGAGGGAGGATAATTAGAGAGAGGGAGGATAATTAGAGAGGGAGGATAATTAGAGAGAGGGAGGATAATTAGAGAGAGGGAGGATAATTAGAGAGGGAGGATAATTAGAGAGAGGGAGGATAATTAGAGAGGGAGGATAATTAGAGAGGGAGGATAATTAGAGAGGGAGGATAATTAGAGAGAGGGAGGATAATTAGAGAGAGGGAGGATAATTAGAGAGAGGGAGGATAATTAGAGAGGGAGGATAATTAGAGAGAGGGAGGATAACTAGAGAGAGGGAGGATAATTAGAGAGAGGGAGGATAATTAGAAAGTGGAGGGTTGATTAGAGAGAGGGAGGATAATTAGAGAGGGAGGATAATTAGAGAGGGAGGATAATTAGAGAGAGAGAGGGTAATTAGAGAGAGGGAGGATAACTAGAGAGGGAGGATAATTAGTGAGAGGGAGGATAATTAGAGAGAGGGAGGATAATTAGAGAGAGGGAGGATAATTAGAGAGAGGGAGGATAACTAGAGAGAGGGAGGATAATTAGAGAGAGGGAGGATAATTAGAGAGAGGGAGGATAATTAGAGAGAGGGAGGATAATTAGAGAGAGGGAGGATAATTAGAGAGAGGGAGGATAATTAGAGAGAGGGAGGATAATTAGAGAGAGGGAGGATAACTAGAGAGGGAGGATAATTTATAGAGGGAGGATAATTAGAAAGTGGAGGGTTGATTAGAGAGAGGGAGGATAATTAGAGAGGGAGGATAATTAGAGAGGGAGGATAATTAGAGAGGGAGGATAACTAGAGAGGGAGGATAATTAGAGAGGGATGATATATCATTAGAGATGGGGAGGATAATTAGAGAGGGATGATATATCATTAGAGATGGGGAGGATAATTAGAGAGGGAGGCTAATTAGAAAGTGGGGGTTGATTAGAGAGAAGGAGGATAATTAAAGAGGGAGGTTAATTAGAGAGGATAATTACAGAGGGGGTTAATTAGAGATGGGGAGGATAATTAGAGAGAGGGAGGATAATTAGAAAGTGGGGGGATTAATTAGAGAGATGGAGGATAATTAGAGAGGGGTTAATTAGAGAGAGGGAGGCTAATTAGAGAGGGGGAGGATAATTAGAGAGGGAGGCTAATTAGAGAGAGGGGTTAATTAGAGAAAGGAGACACTTTGGAAGGGGCATATTAGAGGTAAT
>OZ036016.1:6010713-6020713 GCA_964035015.1 Corallium rubrum
TCAAAATAATTATTATATAATAATTATTAAACAATATTGACCCATATGAAACTGAAGTTTCGTACCATTGATCTTTACAACAAACACCATACACCATTTCTGATGTTCTTTGGTCAAAATACACTCATATTTTCCAGCATGTTGTCTTGTTATATTGTTTATAAATAAGATAGATGACTTGTTGATCAAGTCACGACCATCTTTCTTCCATTCAATAACAACATTGTCATCTCTTTCAATATTTGAACAATTTAAGATTAATCTCTTCCCAAGATCTGCCACAACAAATGTGGGCAATGTTTTTGACTCTGTGAGTCGACACTGAAGACCGTCTGTGGATAGAAAATACAAAATAATCAGCGAGTGAGACCACAATATTTAATATACAGAAAATGGGAAGAAATGATAATCACTTACTTGTAAAGGTGACAGCCACTAAAAATACCATGAAGCAATGAATAAGTTTAAAAAACATTATTCTTTAACTGGCCACTGTATGAGATGGACAAAACACCATTGAATTAATAATTGGAATAACGCCATTATTATATCTATATAAATATCTCCAAGATCCAAAGCACAGAATAAAGAACTGAGCAGAAGGGCCACTCGGGTCGGAACCTTTGAAGTTTTTGTCCTCGCGCTCGTTACCGAAAACCACTTCCGGAAAATCTCGCAGCCAGTAAACCTCAGCCAGGTCAACAAGGAGTGCAATGGCGAAATACGGAGTTGGATCACTGAAATCGCTATATCTCACAAACTAGTCGCTCGATTTTTACGCCACAACCAGCATTAATAGAGGAGAAGTATATGACAATATATTTGCCGTTTAGAAGGTAGGAAAGACATTTGAAATTGAAAATTTACGGAATTAAAACGAACTCGAACCGCCAGACTGGAAAGTTTGTATTGCGCAACCTAGATCTAGGTTGCGCAAATTCGGACAAAATGCGCGTCCTGACGCGCATATTTTGAAGATTTTCCCATCTGGAGCGCAATTTCATAATGCGCGACGCAATTTCGTAATGCGCCGCACAATTTTGTAATGCGCCGCGCCTGTAAAATATTGCGCAATTATTGCAAGCGCGCCGCCGCAGCAAAGCGTGAACGTACGGTAAACGCGCACGTGTGAATGGCGCGCAGCAAAACGCGCGCGACACTAACCGCAAATTTCAATGCGCTTGCAGCGCTGCAGACAACAATAACATTATAGTTGCCAAAGGCGCCCCACGTGGCGATTTAATGACAGTTTACTTCAGATTTGGTGGGGTTAGCCAATAGAAATTTGCCATTGAGAAATCTGATCTTCGCTGATTGGCAAATTATAATTTTTTCGCCGCAAATTATAATTTTTAACATTTGAACATTATTATTGATGCTGAATTTAACTTACTATTTGTTGTATTTATGATGTTTATCCGGCTGTTCTCCTTCACGTTTTCAACTCAAAATCTCCTTAACCACCACTGACCACCTGGTTGCTGAATATAGACATTTTATTACTGAAAAACCTTCCTAAACCACCACCTGGTTGCTGAATATAGACATTTTATTACTGAAAAACCTTCCTAAACCACCATCTGGTTGCTGAATATAGACATTTTATTATTGAAAAAACCTTCCTAATCCACCATGACACCATCTGGTTGCTGAATATAGACATTTTATTACTGAAAAATCTTCCTAAACCACCACCTGGTTGCTGAATATAGACATTTTATTACTGAAAAACCTTCCTAAACCACCACCTGGTTGCTGAATATAGACATTTTATTACTGAAAAACCTTCCTAAACCACCACCTGGTTGCTGAATATAGACATTTTATAACTTAAAAACCTTCCTAAACCACCACCTGGTTGCTGAATATAGACATTTTATTACTGAAAAACCTTCCTAAACCACCACCTGGTTGCTGAATATAGACATTTTATTACTGAAAAACCTTCCTAAACCACCATCTGGTTGCTGAATATAGACATTTTATTATTGAAAAAACCTTCCTAATCCACCATCTGGTTGCTGAATATAGACATTTTATTATTGAAAAAACCTTCCTAATCCACCATGACACCATCTGGTTGCTGAATATAGACATTTTATTATTAAAAAAACCTTCCTAATCCACCATGACACCATCTGGTTGCTGAATATAGACATATTACTGAAAAACCTTCCTAAACCACCACCCGGTTGCCCGTTGCTGAACCTGGTTGCTCAATCATCATCACTTTGATCATCATGACAGCACTTTTTGAGGAAGGTTCCTGATAAATTAGTTTCCCTGCTGATTTTGATCATCAATGAAGCGAATTTATTTTGTGCCTGCCTTTCATGTATCTTTGGACTTTGGTAAGATGTTATGAATGAATGAAAATATGTCACCAATGGTATTTACGGTATGTGTAGTGGTACTGAATACTGATTTGGTAATCGCATCAGAAGGTGAGTTAAAACTTGAGGTAAGTGGCAAGTGGTATACAAAATTATTGTTCACAAAGTGACAATGGCGCAATGCTGTATAAGTCTGTAAGATCTCCCTAATGGCTAATGGCGTATCGGTATCGCCGCTGTCGCCGCGCAAACGGTACACTTTGCACGCACATGCTCAATAAAATGTCAACGCATTTGATACGAAGGAAAAAAATTAAACGCGCAAATTTTCGTACCGGACACGCAAACTCGAAAATTGGACGCGCAAAATATCGGAAAATTTTGATCTAGGTTGCGCAGTTTGCAAACTTTCCAGTCTGGATTACCGTCTTCTTTAAACTTGCATTTGCAAGCAAAAATAAGAGCAGACAATCTTTGAAAACACTTTAAACGTTAAGTATAAAGATTAAACTGCACATATTTCCTGTTATTTCTTGAATGGAATGAGTAATTTTGAAGAACGAAGCAATTCTATTAGGTGACGTTTTGTCGTTTTACAATATTAAATATATTTTGAAATTTAATAAGGCCAGTTGTTTACTGTTGTTATATTTTTTTAAAACTAACATGTAGGAATTAAACTTATGATAGAGGTAACTTATGTTTAAATTACTGCTTTGTGTCACCACCTGTGAGCTGTTTGCTGTCTTGTTTGACACCAGGGGCCAGGGCTATTTGTATGTTTTAATACCATATTTGCAGTTAAAAAACTGAATTACAAAATATACCAAATTTCTATTAGAATACATGATAGAATATATATAAAGTTTTTTTACATCATTGTCTTACAGAAGGAATAAAACGTTTTCAATATCAATCAGTTTTGCATGTTGAAATCATTTGATATTGTGCAAATTTATATACAGCTCTAAACCATTGATTAATCGAAACTAATAGGCAGAAATGTTTGCATGCAATTGCATTCTCCATTCTTTTTTGTAATCTGGAAAGGCCTGATTAGCAAAATTTAATCTCAGATTGGACAAGGACATTGTTTTAGTAAAATTTATTTCTCTGAATGACTTTGTTTGGACATATATAATTATGCAAAATTCAAAGATAGTGCAAATTTGCTGTTGCACTGGTGCAGTTCAAGAAGAAATTCAACCTCAATTCAATCACAAACAGTCAATCCCAAATATTTATTTTTATATAGCAAAAAATAATTTACACTGTAGTACAAATCAAAGTACAGTATCAAACTATAGAAATAATTTACAAGTGACCATCCAATAAACACAATAATCCATTGAAATTCTTATTATACACCAGTCCTTGTTTTGATCTAAAATATGTACTATGAAGGAGCTTAGCAACCCCAATCTTGGACTGATCGCATATATTTCAGTACACTGCTTTCAAGTTCAAGAAGATCAATGGTCTGACATGATATGAATATATTAAACAAGTTCAAGAAGTACTGTATGCATGATTCAACTGTAATAAAAAACAAAACAAACATAAAAATCAGCCACGCTTCTCAATAAAAATATTAAAGTTATTATTGGAGAGCTATTAACTTTAGTTTTGAAAAGCGGGTAGATTGTGGGCACTTGGTAGTTTGATTTATGGAATACTGGTCAGCAAATTTCAGAATGTCACTGTGTAATTGCCCCAAATTCACCTAACAGAATTGCTTCGTTGTTCAGAGCTACTCGTCTATTTCAATAAATAATAACACATACGTGTGATTTCATCTTTGTACTCAATGTTTGAAATGTTTTCAAAGAGTTTCTACTCTTTTTTTCAAGCCGTAAAGGCAAGTGGAAAATCGACAAGAATACTTTAGTGGCTCTATACTGTGGCGGTTTTAATTCCGTAAATTTTCACTTTCAGATGTTTTTCATGTCTTCTAAACAGCAAAAATATTGTCACTTACCTTCTCTCAATCACCACTGGTTGTAGCGTGAAGATCGGGCGACTAGTTTGTGAGATATAGCGATTTTAGTGAAGCAAATCCCTATTTCGCCATTACACTCCTTGTTGACCTGGCTGAGGTTTACTGGCTGCGAGCTTCGCAGACCTCGCGCATGCGCACTGAAAAACGGCGACACTCCGAGCCCCGAGTGGCCCTTCTGCTCAGTTCTTTATTCTGTGTCCAAAGGTCAAAAGATATTGATTCCAGGTCACTCTCCTTCGTTGAATATTAAAACATTATTTATTTTACAATTAACTTTAAAAGGAACAAACCATTTCCCGTCTTCACAAATTTGAATAATTTATATGATATCACTATTGAAGAAAGAGTAAAACAATCAATTTAATTTCCCGAATAATAATAAATATAATTAAAGAAAATTGCAACAACTTTATATAAATAGAGAGTAGTACAAGAGCTTCCGCTAGGGGTCTGACGTACGTGACGTCACACATGACGTCATACTTGACGTCACACAGACGTCATACTCTCATAATGGCGCGAAACCAGAGAGCGGGAAACTTCTTTACTATGGTTAGAAATATTAAGAAATATAAAATATAATTGTAATAAGATGTTTACTTGCCTTATATACACTTCTCGTTTGAATTAACGGGACAACTGTCAAGATGATTATATCCTTCTTGAACTTTCTTTAGATTTCCAGCCAACATTTTTCAATCAACATCCTTTGACGCACAACTATTGAAGTACTGTTTAATAAACGAGCAGAGTTTTATCAGATATAAAGACACGAGGCGAAGCCGAGTATTTTTATATCTGATAAAACCCGAACTGGTCGTTTATTGAATGGCTTCAAAAACGAACCACTTGGTAAGTTCATTGGCGTAGTAAATTTGAAAAATAACCTTGTCTAAGCCGAGAAAATCAAAGCCAAAGTTTATGTAAATCAGGAGGTATCTTTATCACATATAAAGACACGATAAGGTCATGATCTTTTGGGTTTTCCTCATGAATTATTCAGTGAGTTTTTGAAGAGTTGATAAGGAGTTCCGTTTCCTGTTTTCAAAGCAGTACCATTATTCAAAGCTCGCGGTTTCCGAAACAAAAGTTTGCAGTAAATGTTGAAAAGTTTTTAAAACTTTGAGATCTTCCAAAGTTTTTGAGAACTTTCTAAAAGGTTTCTGACAACTTTCCAAAGTTTTTGAGAACTTTATCAAGTTTCTGAGAACTTTTCGAAGTTTCTGAGACTTTCTCAAAATTTTCTGAGACTTTCTCAAAAATGTCCGAACAGCTATACAAAAGCAATGCTGTACAAATCTATACAACGTTTGTTGTTTTGAAAACAACTGCTGAGAGCGTTGTTTCATTTTTACGAAAACAACGGTGGCAAAATCTTTTCTAGAATCCACTGTCCATTCGCAACATTGCCCAGAAGCTTATAGGACAATCTTTTCGGAGAAATTTGACAAGACGTTATTTGATTTTCTGGAGTTAAAATCGAGTTCATTGGCCCAACCTTGCACCCAAGGTCTTTTCTCTGCTTTCCCTCCTCCTTTCACGCGTGGCTGTATAAGAAATACAACATCGCAAGCTGCAAATATTTTGTCTAACTTTTTATATTTTAAAAACTGCTTGGTATCCATAAGGCCAGGCGTCAAAGCAAAGACTAATTTCTTAAAGTGTATATGAAATGAAAATTAAGTTTGTTTAATTTGAAAGAACTCTTGATATTGTAAAGTAACATCTTCTACAGTTTTTCCATATCTTACTTCGTTCTTGAGATCTTACTATTTGTGTTTGATATGTAAAAGGTCACACTGCATACATTTTACAACAACTCATTATACAATGTGACGTATGCAGTGTGCTCATTTACATATCAAATAAATAGTAATATCTCAAGAATGAAGTAAGATATGGAAAAACTGTAGAAGATGTTACTTTACAATATCAAGAGTAGTAATTTTCATTTCATATGCACTTTAAAAAGACTAAACTAATTTCTATATCGTGCTGTTCCAACTACTCTATCTAGCTATATTTTCCATATTTTGCATCCGTTTAAACCATAAACTAACTCTGCTATTCTACTAAACAGCATAAATACCTCCAAGATTTCTGTCAAATACTATTCTGAGAATCAATGGCGTAACGAGGCAAAATGAAAATTGGCTTCTTTTCAAAAAAGTAGACACTTGCAAATGAGATTTTCCTGTGTTAAAAAAGACAAGCATAGTTAACTGTACAAAATATTTCTAAAGTAATATTTGGCATTTCATTTCATTTCTTTTCATTTCATTTCATTTCATTTCATTTCATTTCATTTCACACTATACAGGTCGGAGCTGTGATCCGTGGCCTGAACTGTGTCGTATCGCGGCTGCTTGACGCGCCTTGATATGCCTCGACACGGCCACGGTGAAATCACGGTGAGGCTTTGCAAAAATGCGTGGCAATGCCAAGAACTGTAATTATACATTTCCGAAGGAACATTTCATCTTAAAATGAATTTATATATTTTTATAAATTTGTAAAGTCCATGTTTTTTAGACACACTGGTGGATGACACTGTATTGCATGTTGTCGCCTCCCCCCCTGCCTCGTTACGCCACTGTTCCTAGCAATGAACTAACAAACAGGACAGCAATGTTTCGGAGGCTTGTGTGGATTTATACAATTTGTTTCTGGACATATTTGAGTTTCACATTCCGTAGTTGTTTTCTAGAATGGAAAATAACATTTGATCACTTCTAGTAATTGCACTGTACATTTAATTTAACACAAACGTGCACGCACAATCACATATAAGCGCACGCATGTTGCAAACACAAACGCACAATCACACACACATGCGCGCACACAAGAACACAAACGCGTGCACACGAACACAAACCCGCGCACACGAAAACAAACGCGCACAATCACACACACAAGCGCGCACACACGAACAAAAACGCGCGCACAACGAACACAAACGCGCGCACACGAACAAAAACGCGCGCACATGAACAAAGCCGCGTGCATACGAACACAAACGCGCGCGCACGAACACAAACGCGCACGCGCACAACCACACACACCCATGCGCGCACACGAATACAACAGAAATTAGTTGAGTAGTATTACTGTACTAGTACCTTGCAGATGCATGTTTTACAAGCGTTTACTTGCCATTGTTCTTCCAACTCACGTTCATTTCCAAGCTGATCAAAACACACGTGTTTACTGTTCTTTCCTTCTAACTTATTAACCTGAATAAAGCATCAAGAAAAAGATAAGTTTATTTTATAGTATTAGACAAAATTGAGAGTAAGTTGAAACTCGTTGCATTTCGTCTTGAAATAAAAAGCTTTACCTTTTCAGTAATGCTTTTGAGAGATTCTTTTTGTGTGGCAACATGTGCTTGAAGCTCGTCGATCTTTTTGTGAAGATCCTGAAGTTCGTTCTTAGTTAGTTCACTCTCGGAAAAACTGAGAGAACGTTTTCTCCTTTTAACATCGTTTGTACTGGACGACAACGTATACGTTTGATCTGGGTCTTGACAGCTACCTGAAGTGAAGTGAAGTGAAGTGAAGTGAAGTGAAGTGAAGTGAAGTGAAGTGAAGTGAAGTGAAGTGAAGTGAAGTGAAGTGAAGTGAAGTGAAGTGAAGTGAAGTGAAGTGAAGTGGAGTGGAGTGGAGTGGAGTGGAGTGGAGTGGAGTGAAGTAAAGTAGAGTGAAGTGAAGTGAAGTGAAGTGAAGTGAAGTGAAGTGAAGTGAAGTGAAGTGAAGTGAAGTGAAGTGAAGTGAAGTGAAGTGAAGTGAAGTGAAGTGAAGTGAAGTGAAGTGAAGTGAAGTGAAGTGGAGTGAAGTGAAGTGAAGCGAAGTGAAGCGAAGTGAAGTGAAGTGAAGGGAAGCGAAGTGAAGTGAAGTGAAGTGAAGTGAAGTAGAGTGAAGTGAAGTGAAGTGAAGCGAAGTGAAGTGAAGTGAAGTGAAATGAAGTGAAGTGAAGTGGAGTGAAGTGAAGTGAAGCGAAGTGAAGCGAAGTGAAGTGAAGTGAAGGGAAGCGAAGTGAAGTGAAGTGAAGTGAAGTGAAGTGAAGTGAAGTGAAGTAGAGTGAAGTGAAGTGAAGTGAAGTGAAGTGAAAAATGAAGTGAAGTGAAGTGAAGTGAAGTGAAGTGAAGTGAAGTGAAAGTAAAGTAAAGTGAAGTGAAGTGAAGTAAAGTAAAGTAAAGTGAAGTGAAGTGAAGTGAAGTGAAGTAAAGTGAAGTGAAGTGAAGTGAAGTGAAGTGAAGTGAAGTGAAGTGAAGTGAAGTGAAGTGAAGTGAAGTGAAGTGAAGTGAAGTGAAGTGAAGTGAAGTAAAGCGAAGCGAAGCGAAGCGAAGCGAAGCGAAGCGAAGCGAAGCGAAGTGAAGTGAAGTGAAGTGAAGTGAAGTGAAGTGAAGTGAAGTGAAGTGAAGTGAAGTGAAGTGAAGTGAAGTGAAGTGAAGTAAAGTGAAGTGAAGTGAAGTGAAGTGAAGTGAAGTGAAGTGAAGTGAAGTGAAGTGAAGTAAAATGAAAACATGATATAAAATGAATTCCAACATTTTACCTTCGCAACATTCCTTCCAGAAACGCAGATCAAGACTAGGAAGTGCAGAACAACGTCCATAATCTGATAAATGACGAACCCGCAAAAAGACGTCAGATTGCACTCTCTTAATAGCATCACCATTGTCACAAAGAACTCTGCCAAGACTGACGCGCTTAATCTGCGTCACTTGCGCACTGTCGAATACAGCAGCACTTTCATACCAGAACCTTTTGACAGACAGAAAGAAAAATAAGAATGAAGAGAAAAAGAAAGAATTGATTAACTTTTATGTCCATATAAGAATAAAACTAGAAATATGAGTGTAGGTGAGAGTATGAGGAGCGAGAACGAAAACGAGAACAAGAATGAGAAGAACAAGAATGACAAGGACAAGAATGAGAATGAGAAGAACGATAATTAGAATGAGAAGAACGATAATTAGAATGAAAAGAACGAGAATTAGAATGAGAAGAACGATAATTAGAATGAGAAGAGGAAGAATGACGTTTCGCACGGTATGGTTAAAGTGGGAAAAATCATTATTACCTGTCTCCGTCACGTAAATTCTTAAACTGCATTGCAATAAGACATTGGAACGTCGGACCTAAAAGACTGCCGGGAACGATATCTTCCAAAATCCCAGCAACCCACAAATCAATTTTATTGACGTCATCATAAAGAGTTTTCAACTTCTCGATAATATTTCCTTTTGAAATCACACTTTGCAAATCATCAAAATTCTTCATTGCTGAAAGATTACATAGCACGCGCCATTCATTGTATCCAGGCAACCCGTGATCACGTGAGCGTTGGATGTTCAGCGCACCGAGATCCAAAGCAACCGCGTGCGCCATTTCAAATAATCTTTCGGTGAGTTCCGTATTGAGGACTCCACCTTTAACGCGTCGATCTTTTGCAGCTGTCGCAAATAACCCTCTTAAAATTGGATCAATTCCGCCTTCTTCGACGATTCTGTACGGCGCAAAAAAAGCTTTATGTAGTGCAATATGTCCTTGTGGTATAGCTTGAAATGAATCATTAAGTCGACGCAATTCTGGATTGATCAAGCTATGTCCAAATCTATAAGCTGCTGTAGCGAAACCATTGAAAATAGTTGCGTCTGTATTTGGATTGT